>NMRB01000066.1:68581-142109 GCA_002633025.1 Notospermus geniculatus
CCTAAACACTGCATTTAGAAAACAGTAAATCTAAATGTCTTGTAAATGTCTTGTTTAACTTATAAACATCTCGTTCAGTTTCCCCTAAACACGAAACATGAAGGAATCCTGAACATCGTGTTTAGGGCTGGTTCACGGCTCGGGTGGAATTGGTCAAATTTGTCGTTTCGCTATATCTCCCGCCGGCGAATTTTTTTCCCCCAGGATATAAAAGATATAAATCAGATGCATAAAGGTGGAATAAACTTATTCCAGGTCTAACTTCACGCTTTAACGTTCAGGAGGAAATAATACAGTAGACAGATTTTCCGAGTTACCCAAAGAAAAATTCCAGGCCAGGGCGTGTAGCCCCAGTGGCGTAGTGGTTAGAGCGTTGGTCCAGATTATGCATGTTGCAGGTGGGCCCTGGATCGAATCTGCCTGCCGGTATTATTCACTCTTAACTGCGTGCCTTTTTATACTTTTTTCCTTCATCTTCCAACGCTTTTTTGTCACTTTTTCAGTCTAAATCAGTCGGTTTAATAATTTTTTGCCGTCATGGAAACACATTAATCTATTTCGTTGGAATATGGAGAACTAAACGCGTTTAGATGTTTAAAATATGTTGCATATTCCCGTTTAGTTTCGTGTTCAGACTTTAAACACTTTAGATTTACAGTGTACTCTGTAAGAATACAGTTATTCCACCAATGTTTTACCGCGTATTTGATGATAAGAAGCCAAAAACACAGAATTTTCCAAGGGTTCTAATAATTTTGACCAGTACTGTATGCGCTTAATGTGCGTTTTTTGGCGCCACCCTGTATAGCCTAATTAACCAAGGCCTTGAATCAGTCATCTGAGAAGCATGTTCTAATTTGTACCATTTTTCGATATGCACTGCTGTGCACATTGATCATATCCAGCATTCAGTACAAAAGTTACGATTTTTTTCACGATAATTGTGGCACTGAAACACTCCAGTGGGTCACTCTGTTTCACAATGTTTCTCACGGAAAAATAATTTAATTGATTCGATAGTACACGGTCTAACGGTCTGCAGGAGCAGGTCAACTCGGTGACTGAGAATAGTGGAAATTGTGGTGGTAGCCTCTTGCATCCCATATCAGGGAACAAAATATGTTCCAGATCAGATATCATAACATGATACGGATAGGAGTGATCCAGCGTGGGCGTTCTCCATTCGTACGGGTTGCGTTACTCTCTTCCTTAAAGTGCCACCGTATGTATGAGGTGACTCAGTAGGCATATCCCTCCCCACCTTGAAAAGACTAGTGTCCTGTCCAACCCATATACATGTATATAGCCAGTGGAAAACAGCTACATGTAGGCTGGACTGATACTACTAGTATGTCGAAACCTTAGCTGACAAAAATGGCCGTCATCCTTTTCATAACTTGAGAAGTTCAACGCGCTAGCGTGACTAACCCTTCGGATACCATGCGCCAACTATGACCAACAAGATGTACCGTCAGGACCGACGCTAAGTACGGAAGAGGCCATCACAAGCTCATTTGTGGCATCAACCATCTTCTGAAATACATTTACGTCATGGAAGTGAAGTCCAATTTCGTATTTCGTACTTCGTGTTTCGTGAGATTTGCGAAACCTCACTAATATCCACAGCGCGTGAGGAGAAATTCGTAAAAAGTGATAACGTAGGCCTTCACTACCTGTTCCTAGCCTATGCGAAGTAAGATCTGCTTTGGAAATGTGGCACAGTTGGCGTGATGTGGGAAGTCAATCTATGCACATATTTTCATAAAATCTCAGAAAATATTCATAACTGCTTACTGCCTTGTGCTATGAGGGCCGAGGCAACTGCCACATGCCTACTTGCCGCTCAGCACACGTCTGTTCGTTGAAAAACCTACACGATTTAGTTTCTTCCCCGCCTCCGGCTGTTTGTCGGAAAGAATGAGAAATCTACCGATGGCTGACGGCTAGTTAGCTGGAAAACCACGAAAGAAAAGACGAATAGCGGAGCTAGGTTAAGATATCAACTGGTGGCCCAGAGCTTGTTAGCCAGGCAGCGGTAAATTGCAGACAACAGCAGCTGGAACCACCTCACGGAGTCACTGCATTTGTCAGAGCCACAGGTAGCATGCTTCCTTAATCCATGCACTGGTCTCACTGGGAAGACATTTTTTAGCGAAACATGATTCACCTGAGAGGATATTTTGTACTGGTTGGCTACGAACATCAGTTGGTAATAAAGGTATCAATTAACGGAGAAAGGAAGAATTAACTTGGATGGCACCAAAAATATAATGATGGGATAAATGAAGTATATACAAAGTGGGTCGTTTCAAGCTGCCATAGGAGAGTTCATTGTACCTGTACTGGTCGAATGCAAACAAACACGTCCCTCAAAACCTTCTAAGTTCCACCTTATTATATAGCAGATGCCGGTGTGACAGGAATCTCAGTCCCCAGGATTGCAAGTCCGGCCGGGTTGTGCTGTTATACATGTACAAAGAATATGATTATAACTAAACCATGACCATTCGAATGTACAATTTTAATCAAAAAAGTAAATGCACAGCTAATAAACTTGGAATATGTCCCAATATTTTCGAAGGACCATCTTCTGCTGCTTTTATGACAAATATTTATTGGACCTTTTGAGACAAAAATTGCATCGATTTTGGATGAAGTGCAGTTTTTGCAAATGTTTAAAATTTCTATAAAAGAGTGTGATTTCTAATCGATCATTTTATTGGAAAGAAGACTTGGACTGTTGACTGGAGTTTCGACTGATATTTTTGGATAAATCCTGCATTATTCTGATATGGAGATTCTGATGGAGAATTCGAAATATACGGGAGAATCCAACTTACCTCTACGCGAGTCCATGTCATAAAAATTTTCTAAGTTCTATTAAATACTGTAATATAGAGGGGTAGCATAATGGTAAAAGGAACAGCTTGTATTATCCTAAGCTGTTCCATCTATCATTATGCTAGCCCTACTATATTACGATATTTTTAGAACTTACAACATTTTTATGACCTGGACTCGCGTCGAGGTAAGTTGGATTCTCCCGTATTTCGTTTATAGATTCAGAAACATAGCTACAAAATGTGACTAAATGTCAGACATTTTGACACATCATTATTCTTTACATCTCGAAAGGTTCTTAGGGGGTTCAGAGTAATTGCTGTAAACAAACGTTGATCCACAGAAATTTTTTCGAAATACTCAAATCTATTAGCTGTGCATTTACTTTTGATTAAGGGTGTACATGTAACGTTAAAGCAGATATTGTAACTAACTCAGACCTGCATTCCTAGGACTCCCATTCCTTTCACATCGGATGTACGACGTTGTAGGCATGTGTTTTCTTTGCGTACAGATACCAATCAAAGCGAACCAACAATATTTACTGTTCAACAACACGCGTATGCCTTGGTAACGTCTATACTGATAAAGGCATTTCCTTCATGATCGAATAAAAAGCTGTTCGTCTCGAAACACGGTCTCAGAAAGGCATCATATTCAACACGGCCAGAAATCTCAGAATCACCTCATAATTGGTGAATCCGATAAAAATGTCTCTTTTTTCCAGACCTGTTTCCTGCTCGAACACCCAGAGACGATTCTACTGACTCAAAGCTGTGGGCAATTGTCATGACACTCTTCTACTACTGGTGGACTAGCTTCTGAGAATGAGACATGGTAGGGGCGGTTACCTTACATCAATTACGGAGTAAACGAGGATCTGATACCCGAAGGCCAGCCTCAGATTAGAAATCAGATATTCAGGCGACGTCTAAATGTATTGGCCCAGTACATTTTTGGTATGGTATTTGTGTTTGATTTCCATCAGGGCCGAATCCAAAGCATTATTGGCCTTGTTTGGTATGGAGGAGGCCATATCAAGCCACTCATGATCCTCACTTGGATTGGGCCGTTCACATCCTTTAAAAGACAGCAGGTAGGCCTAAGGCACCACGGCTTACCATGTGGCCGACGCACAGAGCCGTGGATGGTTATTCCCCATCAAGGCTGGATACGAACCCGAGACCAACCGCTTCTTGGCACAGTTGACGATGAAAAGCGTACACGGGACATAGCTCTGCATAAGATAGCGGTGGTGCGAACGTCTGCTCATTCGATCTATTGAACGTTATCAAACACGCGCAGGTGTTTGTTGCTTCCCGTTTTTTTCCAATACCACCCTGGAATATAGATAAATACATCCTCTGATTTAACGCATGAGAAATTCCTTTAACACCTGCTGCGTGAGAAAAAAAGATACACGCTTTCATGTAGCCACGATAAAACCATTTCCTGTTAATAAAAGAGGGCCTAACAACGTTAGAAAGACATTGAAGGAAAGCTCCAAAGAGCAAATGCTAATTGTTAGCAGATTGACAATATCCTTCTTTCTCGGATATGCTGCCCGACGTGACAAAGGTTCTTTCCTTAATGCTGGCTCAGCGGATGATCACAGCCTGCCGGCAATATCTAAAGGTCAGCTAATCGTGTTTGTATATTGCGGCTGTAGAGTTTATGCTTGGCTTCTTTTGGTTGTACAGTCAGAGGATTGTCGGTGTCTCTTTCTGTCCGCGAAATACAGAGGATAGTAAGGGNNNNGGGGGTAAGGGAAGAGATGAAGTCACTTCGTCTTTTTTGGCATCATTGTAGTTTTGAGACGGCCCCTAAAGGATCGATACCACGGAGGGAAGATCGCTGGCACTATCACTGGCATTTTGTTAATAGTAAATAAATAATAGCCATGAATAGTCGATTGGTAAGAACGCGGAAGGTCAGAACTGTCGAGTTAAACTTCCAACCGAAGACGCCAGGCTCATATTATACTGTGTTGCCAGTACAAAACAAATGCGGCTTTACATGGGCTAGGTTCTTGATCGTTCATTCTACGCTCCTGACCTTTTAATGGCAAAGAGAAAGCCTTTTGTCGTTGATGGCATTTGGGATGACGAACGAGCCCCTCTTATTACACCCCTTTATTTTCTGTTCCAGTTTAGGCATTAGTGAGGTTTTGCAAATCTGACGAAACACGAAGTACGAAATACGAAATTGGACTTCGTTTCCATGACGTGATGTACTTCAGGAGATGGTTAGTACCACAGATATCGCCTGCTGCAAGAGCGTCTTTCAGCGTATGACGTTAGACCGATAGAGTTACGGTGTATATTAAACTTTGAAATTTATATTTCGTTTCCACTTCGTAGATGCGAAGTGGAAATTTAAAAATTCAAGAAGCGCCGTAACTCTCTCGATCTTACATGATATCTGAAAGACGCACTCTGGCAGCAGGGGCATTGTACCAACTATCTCCTGAAATACAATTTAGGTCATGGAAATGAAGTCCAATTTGAATCGTGTAATTTCGTACTAACTTCGTGTTTCGCCAGATTTGCGAAACCTCACTATTAGTGAGTTATTAGTGAGGTTTCGCAAGTGTGACGAAACACGAAGTCCGAAATACGAAATCCAACTTCATTTCCATGACGTAATGGATTTCTGGAGATGGTTGCTACCACAAATGTCCCTGTTGCCAGTGCGTCATTTATCATATCATGTAAGACCGAGGGAGTTATGGTGCATCTTGAATTTTTAGATTTCCACTTCGTAGATACAAAATGGAAACGAAAGATAAATTTCAAAGCTTAATATACGCCGTAATTGTATCGGTCTAAAGTCATACGCTTAGAGACGCTCTGGTACCAACCAGATACCGATATTGTGGTACCAACCATCTCCTGAAATACATTACGTTATGGAAATGAAGTCCAATTTCGTATTTCGTACTTCGTGTTTCGTCAGATTTGCGAAACCTCACTACTGTCTTATCGTGACGTTTCGTACTATTTGCAAGGAGTTTCTAATGTCAAAATGAGCTCTTGTGAATTTGTCCGTATCCAATTGAGCATAATGGTCGATGATGGCAAAGATCAGAGAGCAACTGCTGCTTATCCAAACACAGGCTGCACCTTTTTCCTTCTCCGGTTTGAAATTAATGGCATATTCAGAGGGGCTCTCGAACTGTCTGAAGATATGTTGAGGCGGATATTAAAATAGGTATTGACAATGGCTAAAATATTCATTGCTTTATTCGACCTTGATTCTTCTTGAGTGGTTCAAGGGAAGAAAATTCAACAGTGGACGCCACGCGATGATAAACAACAATAATGAACAAAATTCAACATCATAAAAATGGTGCATGCGGTGAAGGACGGCAGAGCGGAAATGTCGTTCTCTAAAGCCTCCGGCAACATTGCATTCTCCGGGTATTTGAATATTTCGTTCATTGGACCTATTTAGATAAATCAACATTTGTTCCAATTGAAGGTAACACATAAAATCAAAATATTAATAGTGATTTTAATGTGACTCGAATGACAGTATAACAATCGTTAATGCACTGTACATGTAAAGGGATGTCGTACTTCATCTTGATCACTGAGCGCTGATACCGAAGCTGCCCAATGAGTGAATTATGATCCCTATCCTGTAATTCTTTCAAAGAAAGAGAGAACACAAAAGTCGACACACAAAATGATAACATATAGGAAGTCAACTTCCAAAATTTCGAAATTTTGGAAGTTGACTTTCTGTAATTCGTTCATGTGCAAGAAAAGGTTTGGGTGTGATGATGACTTATGCCAAAATATCAACTTTTCCCACAACACCAAAGTACACGTGCCAATCAGGACAGATTCAACGTTATTTAAGAACGTGGATGCACTGATCGGATGACGACCCATTTCAGGAGTAATCTTTCGTATCTCGTAGTCACATTCAAATCACAATCTGGCATGGAGCGTGTGCTTTGTCGATAGATCTGATTATCTCAAATGGTAATTCGGTTCTAGATAGGATACTTCAATGCACATAGCATGGAAATGGGTTTTGTGCCAGCGTCTATGATTTATCATTTGGGATGAGATTAAATCAAGTCAGTACTCATTTTCTTCGATCTCGCGCCGGTCTGTTGATTTATGTCTCTGAATATCCAGTTAATGTCACCGACGCATAAAAAGTCAACGGGTTGTTCAGTTCCTATCCATACCACATGGTTTTAAATGATTTCCTCTATCGCCAGCACTTAGATCGGCACTTTCTCAAAAATGACAGTCTTTACATACAGTGTATCTCAGAAAGAACTGAGAATTAACATGGAATAAAATGGTCAGTAGTTAGCTTTTTGATGGTAATACGGATTACTTCATTTAAAGGGCACGTCTTTCGAAGTCCGTGCAATAACCATATTGTACAGCTTGAAATAAGGCACTCAGCTCCAGTCAGAACCCCTCACCCTAATTCGGCATGACGTAAAGCAATTTTCAATTGGACGTGATGGGGTCGTGAGTTACATCAGCCATGTTAGGCCTGATATCCGAGTTTGCCGGTGTGAACGCGGAAATAGTTCCTGGGTGCGCTATTGTTCTAGTGTATCCTTGGTGAAGGATTATGTTCCTAACCCTGACCATATCCATTGACAATGCATGACCTTTGTATTGAAGGAATCCTGCGAGAAACAACTACATGTACATGTACATGTGCATGTACATGTACATGTAGTGACTATTTTTTTCCACTTTAATTTTCGGTTCTTTCTAGGACACGCTGTATACTACATGTATTAAAATCGGATTTATTTTTTAAATAAGGAATTGTAAGGAGGAATTGAGAAAGGTGACACCGGCACTCATCTCACACAAAAGACCGCCTGGCCTTGGATTACTCGATGGAGTGTCATTAGGAGTAACTATTGTTGACTAGGCCATGAATAAGCCTATTCACAATATTCAGCAGGCTGGGTAGATCTAAATGAGTCGGAAGGAATAGCCCTGACTTGACTGGAAAACCGAACGAAATTCATTTTGGAAAATGCTCTGCAACTTCTGTTCACCACGGAATTTTTTAAACCTGAAAAAATAATTTTGCTGGGAAACAACCAGGCTTTAAGGTGACGTTGGTTTCACTTCTAAAAAATATGCGATTGAAAATCACACTTTTTTATGGAAATTTCAAACTTTTGTCAAAAATACAACTCATGCAAGTTCATGACATTTTTGGTCTCAAAATGTGTCTTGATGCCCTAAGTAATTGCCGTAAAAAGCAAAGGTTGATCCACTAAAGATTTTGGGAAATATTTAAGTTTATTACCTGTGCATTTACTTTTGATTAAGGGTGTACATGTACATGTATAAGTTATTCTTTGATCCTCGATGACATACCGGACTCGAAGTGCATGGTGTAACAATAGCATGGTATAGTTTCGAATGCAGCAGACACCAAACTGGGTAAAAACCCCATCCTTTGATTTCATTGCTCATTTTTTAAATGGAAAATGTATTGGCAACAGCTCATGCTTTTATTGCAAAATGTTACAAATTTCATCGAGAGGCAATTTCAATTGCGTACTCCCTTCAACATCTTCGAATGGCCTTCATCATATTTATAATATCCTCTATTACTTAAATACATGTATGTTTCAGAAAATCGACTCGTTGTTACGGACAGCATAGACTGATGAACCGGGGAATCCAACTGCAATACGGGTACATTGATAAATCAACCAATTTTCATGTTCATGTTAAATGACCAATATTAACTGCGTGTAAGTGTTTCGATGATACTACATCTTTACCATTAGTTCATATTTCGGTCAAATACCTTTGCAGCATGTCAACAAAATGATGTAATTTATTGTTGATGTATATTTGCAGGTTGATACTGATAGTGGTGACCATGGACTGGTCACTGTGCATTATATGCCAATCAGCAAAGTCGGAGGGCCTGCGTTGTCCAGCTAACATCCACGGGAAAACGCCGAAGACAGATGTGTACGAGAAATTCCTCCAAAATTCCTCAGCTTTCAAGAAGATCGGCTATCTCCCACTGGGCCTACAACTGAAGTTTGCGGAAGATATTACAGCTGATGAGTTGCTGAGACATGCTGCAAAATGGCACAAATCATGCCATGTAGAATTTAGCGACAGTCGCTTACAGAGAGCAGCCAGTAAACGAGCAAGTGACTCTCAGACTGTCCAAATGGCAAAACGTAAGAAACGCGATGTCCATGTCCCCTCTTGTTGTATTTTTTGCAATGGCAGTGAAGGAATACTGCATGAGCTTCAAACTACGAATGCTGACATGAATATCAAAGAGATGGCAACTGATTTAGATGACATTGATGTTTTGTTGAGACTTGATGGTGTTGTCGCTTTAGGCCTAAAATACCACTTTCTGTGTTTAACAAAGTTTAGAAACCGCCACCGTTCACAAAAACGCAGAAGCAGCGATGCTGTGGTAAACAATGAAGCTGCAAAGCAAATAATCGCGAAGTCGTTTACCGAGGTTGTCGTTCACATCGAGAATTGTATTGAAGATGGCGTACTGAAGTTTACCTTAGCAGAATTACGTCGCTATTACGAAGACCGTTTGAAAACAAATGGCTACTTTAGTGAGGGTGAGGTCAATCGGGTGCGGTTCAAGGATAAGCTTACTTCATATTTTCCTCAGTCACAGGTAGTTTGGGATGGTAAGAACAATATCTTGTTGTTCGATGAGGGTATTAGAAAGATGCTGAAGGCAGAATCTGAAGATTATGAAGGAGATATGTGTGTACTCGCCAGAGCCGCACGCATTCTTAGAAAAGATATCATCAGAACCACAGATGCTCCCTCTTTCAATGGGTCATTTCAATCTGGGTGTCAGGAAATTGCATTACCAGATAATCTAAAGTTGTTCACTTCCTTGTTATTAAAAGGGCGTAACGTTAGTGAAAAAGAAGTAATGCCACAAGAACATCTCACCATTGCACAATTAATAGTATTTAATTGCAGCAAACACACAGACTCCCCAGCTGTCCGACATTCCCAAAGCCACGAACCACCATTACCCATTTACACAGGACTCAACATTCACACTCAATTCAGATCGAAGAACCTGGTTACGATGCTTCATGAACTCGGGCTTTCTGTGAGTTATGATAGAATTCTAAGCATAGAACAACAACTTTCTTCTGCAGTTTGCCAACATATGGTAAATTCCGGCGTCGTTTGTCCTTCTCAATTACGTCATGGAGTTTTTGTTGTTGCAGCCCTAGATAATATTGACCACAACCCGTCCAGCACAACAGCAGCAGGCTCCTTCCATGGCACTGGAATAAGCTTGTTCCAGTTCCCCACCGTGTCTAATCCTGGTCAATGTCAGTCGAAGATGACTTTACCATTAGCTGACAAAGCCGATGCACACAGTCTGCCATCGTCTTACACTGTGGTACCACCAGTAGCTATCAGTAAAAAGTCTACTACTGTACCTGCCCTTCCCTGTTCACAGTTATCTGCACTTCATGGGAATTTAGATGTGGCACAACATGGCGAAAGAACTTGGCTGCAAACTGCCGCGATGTTGTTGGACAAAGGTACACTTGACGCGGAAGACAAGATAGCATGGTCAGCTTTTCATGCATCCCTCAACAACCGTCCAGACGAAGTTCTGCCTGCACTGTCGCAACTGTTGCCACTATTCTATGAAAAAGCTGCTTCTTTTTCGATGATCAAGCATGGCATGGACGTTGTTCGCAGAGCTACTCATTTCCTTAATCCCACCCAAACGCCAGTTATTGCATTTGATGCCCCACTCTACGCATTGGCAAAATATGTTCAATGGCACTTTCCAGCTACATACGGAGAGGACAGGTTCATAGTGATGTTTGGTGGCCTTCATATTGAAATGGCAATGTGGAAAACATTCGGTGATTATTTGGAAGGCTCTGGTTGGGTGAATATGTTGATTCAGGCAGGTATCGCTTCATCTGGAACTGCTGACTCCTTTCTCAAATCGGCCCACATTACAAGAACAAGGCACGCCCACCAGGTAACAGCGTTGGCTTTGTCCTACCTTCAGCAAGAGGCTTTCAAAAGCGAACGTGCAGCAGGTCGCACTGACAACACTGACTCGGAAACCACTTGGAGGGAGAGAATGCGTTTGACCAGCCCAACGTTCCTGTATTGGGATACCATTTTACAGATCGAACTGCTTGGGTTAATTTTCATCCGTGCTCATAGAGAAGCAGATTTCCCTTTGTATGTTGAATCGTTGAAAGCCCTGATTCCATGGTTCTTTGCTCTTGATCATCAGAACTATGCTCGTTGGTTGCCGGTCCATGTTCGTGATATGGAGAACCTCCCTCTGGATTTGAAGCGGGAGTTCGTTGAGAACGGTCATTGGGTTATCAACAAAACAGGAAAGAGGTTCTCGTCCATCCCCATCGATCAGGCCCATGAGCAGAACAACAACCTCGTTAAGGGAACGGGAGGAGCAATTGGCCTGACTGAGAATCCAACAGCTTTGAGAAAATGGTTGATTGCAGGACCGGAACAAGCACGAATTCTACAGGAGTTTGAACGAGATTGTGGGCGTTGCATCACCACGAGTGATAATTTGCATCACGAGGAGGGAATGGCGACACAGGTTTGTTTCCAAAGCCAGACAAAGAACCTGGTAGACGCCATCAGGGAAATTGGAAATCCATTCTTAAAAACAACATCAGAGCTTATTGCCATCGATACGGGAGACGTCATGGATGATACTGTGGTATCGACAGTGCGAACAGTCGAGCAAGTCGGTCGGGACAAGTATAAGCAGTTTGTCCAAAACGTTCTTGAAAAGAGATGCGTCAAAATAGATGAGCCAATAAAGAAGAATGCATTGCCCTTATTTAGGACGAGGAAAAAGACACCGGCACGAAACGTACAGAAAATCTCCGTCTTAAAGAGGGATGTCAATCTGTTTTCCAAACTGTACATCGTAGCACAACACCGCCATGCAGATATGGATACCTTTTTCAAGCATGAAAATGCTGTCCTGCCACCCTCGATATCTGACGATGGGAAGATCCGTCATGGCCAGAAATGCAACCTGCTAAGATGTTTAGAAGGGGGAGTCTCTGAACTGGTCCAGCATTCCGCCGAGCAGATCCAGCACACTGACATTAAAATCTTGGATGGAGCCGCGATCGTTCACATACTTGTTCCAAACGGTGTAGCTACGTTTGAGGAATACGCCCATAAGGTTTTTCTCCCCAACATTATGAAAGAACTCGAATCTAGCAAGAGACTAGACATTGTATGGGATCGCTACTTTCCGGCCAGCATCAAGCAAACCACAAGGGATGACAGAGGCAATGGACCACGCAGAAAGGTCGACGCCAGGAAGAAGATTCCATCAGACTGGCACGGATTCCTCAGTAATATTGGAAACAAAGAAGAACTATTTGAATTTTTGTCGAATTCCCTGATGGAAGTGGAGATACCTTCTGGGAAGACAATCATCACAACATCCGGAGACAACATTCGCAGCAACGGGGAAGGAGCTACAGCAATCGGCAGTTGCAACCATGAAGAAGCAGACACCCGAATGCTGGTGCACCTGCAGGATGCTGTTATAAATGGTTCCACGACCTGCCAAATAAGAACTGTAGACACTGACATAGTAGTCATCATCATTAGTCACTTTCACCATCTCCTCTCAATTTGTCCTGAATTGCGTGTGCAGGTTGCATTTGGAACAGGAAAATCATTTCGAATTCTGGATGTCAATACCATTGCATTTTCACTCGGGAAATCAAAGTCAAAAGCGTTGATTGCATTCCATTCGTTTACAGGCTGCGATTCAGTTTCATTTTTCAACAAAAAAGGTAAACTATCTGCATGGAAAACGTGGGAAGATAATCCAGAAGTCACCGCAGCTTTCCTCTCAATGGTAGACACTCCTTTCAAAATCCCAGATGTCGATGGTCCTGAACTGTTCGTTGTGCGTCTTTATGACAGCAAGAGCACATGCAAGGGTGTAAATGGAGCACGGAAGGAGATGTTTTGCAAGAAGGACAGACCAATGGATACCATCCCGCCCACTCAAAATGCCCTCTTCCACCACATACAGCGAGCAACGTACCAATGTGGTATATGGGCAAAAAGCACCGATGCATACCAGGTAAAACCAACCCCAGCGGAATCTGGTTGGAAAGAAAATGGAGAGTCATTGGTCCCAGTTTGGACAACACTTCCTTCGGCTGCCGAGGTATGCAAAGAATTGGTCCGTTGCAACTGCAAAAGCAAGCTGGGGTGCGGTGGAAGATGCACTTGCAAAAAGACTGGCTGGACATGTACAGATCTTTGTGGTTGTGGCTGCTTTAGTACACAAACAAATGACACGAACTCCTGAGATAAATGACTCGAACTCATGAGAAACTGTTTTTTCTCAAGATTGGCTCAAACTTGGTTCACCTTCAGACATTTTTATCTCTTCAGGATGCGGGGTTATGCAAGATTTAGGAGTCAGGGACACGTTTTAGGGGTTAGTGGGAAGTTCAGGGGTTTCAGGCTACTAAGCAGAGGGTAGGGCCGGTTTATTACATTTCCCCACAGGGTGTGCGTGCACAACTTTTAACCTCGCGTGTAGGTTTGCTGTGGTTGGCGCTGAGATGTTCTTGTGGTATTCCCGGTGTATATTCAAGATCTCTATTCATGGTCTTCCATAAAATATTGTTTCATTCGGTGATGCAAATACCTTATCCTCGCCTCCAATAGGTCAGTCATTAAAGATAATGTATCACGGGTATTTTCGCGGGCGACAAAAATAATTGTTTATTATGGTTCCCGATCAATCAGATCGGGAACCATATTGTTTTTGGTCATGGTGTCTGTGTGTGCGTGTGTGTGTGCGTGCGTGTGTGTGTGTGTGTGTGTGTCTGTGTCTGTGTCTGTGTATCTGTGTGTCCGGTCTGTCACACCTTCATATCTCATCTCCTTGAACAGCTACAGCCTTGGAAACAAATCCTACCCCTAGGTTTGTCAACCTAGGCAATCCAATGAGCCAATAATTTTCAATCTCAGATGTCTCCATCATGATGTAATCAACATATCGGACTTGATATTTTGTCTGTCACGCTTTTATCTGATGGCATAACTCGGCTCCTTTAAACACCTACAGCAATGGAAATACGTTCTACCCTTTGGTTTTCATACCTTAGGAATTGAATGGGCTGATTACTTTTGATGTGAGATGTTGGGATCATGGTGATATCGATATCAAATTTGATATTTTCAGATACCTTGCCATACTGTCAACTGAGCAACATGAAACAAGTCTTAGTTCATGCCTACTTATCCAAGGACTGGAGGATGCCCATTTCGATTATGCAATGACCTTGATGATCAGAGGTCAAGGTCAAGGTCATACTTTGATAATTTGACATATCTCTGCCAGGCAGAGGTGGAAGCATGATGTCACCCACTATTAGGTTACTGTGGATGCCCATTTTGATTATGCAATGGCCTTGATGATCAGAGGTCCAGGTCAAGGTCAAACCTGATGATTTGATTTGAGCACATCAAAATGGCCACGAACAGGCTGCCTGTCATGCCTGTCAAGCGGGAACCATCAGACATTTACAATGTCATCTTGTTTACATTTTGTTTGTTTATATCCAATGAGTCTTTCTTTGTTTTATGAGTAATTTGTTGGTGGCATGCCCCTCCAGAAATTCTTTTGATATCGAAAGTATTCAATTTGGTGAGTTGGCATTCCCCCTTTAAATACGGCCCTGTATCTGCACCACACTCCTTTTTTGGTGATGCTGATTTTCGCATCAGCTCATAGTCCAATAACACCACAGTCGAGTGCAAGAACGTGGGAACCAATCAGAACACCCGTTACTCACTATCAAGGAGTAGAATGATTGGCTGAAGGGAAAGGTGATTGTTAGGGTCAGCCTTATATCTTAACACAGAGGATACACGTCCGCGATTTGGCACTCGACAGGCCTCATAACCATCCTCAAGTTTGTGACACTACCACCGCTTTCAAGGACACCAAGACAGGATTGCACATTCATATCATATCATCTCGCAGGAGAATACACACGCCGAACGAGGTCGGTTACAGTGTATCTTTTATCCAATCATTGACATAATAATCGGCAGCCTTTTCTTGTGGAATGTGTGATATTGGAATACAGGAGATGTTCTTCACGGCTTCGGCCTCCGCGAGAATACAGAGATACGTCAATAGTCGTCTTGACTGTTGAATATTGCAAGCCGTGGGGAGATCATTAATAGTAAATATCTTGGTTGCGGGATATAAGCATATGGAAACGATGCACTGCGTCTTCGGTTACGATGCGATTTTAACCCTTCGCCGATGATAGGGATGCTTGCAATGGGATATACGCGTGACAATAGGAGCTGTCAGCGAGTTGACCACTAGGTGTCACTACGGCCCAATTCAATGCATCTAGCGGACCCAGTCATTATCGACTGAGCAGCAATCACGTAGATTTTCCTGTACATTGGTCCGCTAAGACTTTGCTGCCATCTGTTGGCAATATGCGCGGCTGACTGCTCCTATTTATTCCGACAGGTCGGCTTTTTCCAAATTTTTCCAAATTCTTTTATTACACAACCAGTTATGGTATAGTGTACAATAAGGTTACAAGATACAAGATACATCAAGATGGCATTGTGTGGCGATGTGCCCGTAGCGACCACATTGTAAGCGAATGACTTATGTATTTTTCTACAGGAACAATGAGAGAAAACGTTGCTTTTATGGCCAACCTATATCTCCTTTTTAAGGAAAAAGCAATAAAAAGATTAAAGAAATTTTCGTCTGCTACAGGATGATGTAACGTTTACTGTCAGGCGACCAACACAAGCGGGGTTTTCTTCACGCCCAGAAATACGTCAATGGAAATAACGTTAGAAAAAAAGGAACTACGGGCATATCACTCGCACGCCACGTCGTGACGTTAGTTCCATAGGTTGCCATTGGCTTGCAACAATTTGTTGATAGGGCGTTTGTTGTTCTTTCAAAATGTGGTGAAAAAGCCGCACAGTAGTTCTTTAGTTCAAGTACTTTAGATCAGGGCATTGACATTTGTGTGTCGAGGAAATGATCTTACTGCTGCTATGCCACCTGCTCGAGTAAAGAAATGATTTTTGTTTACCGTTAATGAAATAATGCATTAACTTTTCACCCTGTCAAAAATGTGATACATGTAGTTATGATCCTATTAATAGGAGCTGTCAGTCACTTGACCAATAGGTGTCACTACGGCCCAATTCAATGCCTTGCGGACCCATTTAAGCTTGATTGAGCACCAATCAGGCGAATATTCTTTTGTATTGGTCCGCTACAACTTTGCTGCCATCTTTTGGCAATAAGTGCGGCTGACTGCTCCTATTGGGTTATTCATAGCCAACCAACGAGTTCGCCATTGGTCCACCCAGCTGATGATAGTTGGTCCACAAGAACCGCCGATGGCATGAAGAAATACTCCGTTTTGGCGCATCTGGCCTTTGACATTCAAGCCATGTAAGCTATTAAATAGGCAAGGGGCAGGAGGTAATTGGAATACAGCGTAATCGCCACTTCGGACTCCGTATTTTCCAGAATCGTTTGCCGATTCGCCTTACAAGTGGAATATTTCGGTCACGTTGCATTTGACAGTTGATATTAAAGTCGAGAGCGTAAGGAATACACTCTCGTTCACGGCTAGCAATAACACTTTACACCAGCGTCAAAAGAGACGGAATGCTGAAGATCCTTTCCAATCCAGTTGTTTAAAGACTTAGTGCGGCGATCAATCGTAGACATTTTAGAATGCGGTTTCGGATTTACTTGTCAAGAAAATTGCTGTTCCGTAGCGAAATCGATACTGCGAGCTATAATCTATGCTTTAGTTTTATCCTACTGGGCATCACACGGTGGTAGCTGACGCGGGGCGTCGAGTGGGGATTTTCAACCTTTAACCACTTGATGCGTGTTTTAATGTATACTAAAATGATTCAACCAGTTGCTAGCTGAAAGCATATTATGAAAAACATCGCTAGAAAGAACATACTCGTCCTGGGGTAAAGTGAAATATTTTCCGCTCGCTAACTCCTCGTGGAAAAGTGCGTTCATGCGGTAAGTAGGATTATATGAAGTACTGAGATATGTTTTTATCCATTTTTCAGGTACATATAGTTGCCGAGATCATAATAAAATGCGAGCTACAGTAGCTTAATATTTTTATATGTTTTGCAGTGACCTCCCGTTAACCTAGCAATGTCTACAAGCGACAAGCACGCGCCTTCGTTTTCTTGGAACAATACCAGGATATTCGACGTTTGCGAAACTGAAAATGCTCGGTGTTGATTATGGAAGAAATGCCTAACCAGCATGCCAAGCTTGTGAATTCCCTCCGTTGCGAATGTTAGCCTTGCGCCGAACATCTCTTAGCCTCATTAAGGACACCAAGTTTTCACAGTGACTGTATCTATCTACGTAGGCCTATTTCATTCCATACACTTTTGTTGCCAATTGGACCCAAGTGATAAAAGTCACATGCTGCACCCTGGCAAATCTTGAAATTTTTACCGTGTCATTTTTTCCTGGTCCCAAATCCCACTAGCTCACACCAAAAAACCCCACAAAATACCCACGGCATGTACATACAACCGAATAAAACCAAAACAAGTTCTTATATGCATTTAGTGACTGCCATTTGCGTGTCTGTGACCTTTCCTAGCTTTGAACAAACCGCCAAAGGAAACTTTCCATCGACTTGTAATGTCACAATATACAGTTAATCTGGCAAGCTGATATCTGAATTTTGATATCATTGAACATTATTGTGAAATTGGCCAAGACAACCTTACACTCAGTCTGTATTCACATCGGCCATGTCAGCTTCATGGCGTCAACACATGGTTCGTGGCTCGAACACTTAACGTCGCTTGACATGCAAAGGATGTCACTAAATGCACGAAGAAAATGTATCTTACATCTTACAACCGGATTGTCAACCGTTTGTGGTTTTATCTGAATGATATAAAATGATAACCGTCGAACGTTCTTTGTTTCAGCTCCAGCTTACTTTAGGGAAGTCTAAATAACATTTTCGGATGTCTGCTCGCCATTCTCCCATTCTCGTACCCAGATCTACATGTAGGTACCTCATCCGAGGATCCAAGGAGCCACGGTGGTGTAGTGGTTCGGGCCTCCGACTAGCGGTCAGAGGATCCCGGGTTCGAATCCCGCTGCTGGCGTGAGACTTTGGGCAGGTCTCTTTGCCTTACTGGCCTCTCTCCACCCAGGTGTATAAATGGGTACCGGTCGGAAATGCTACAGATTGTAGCGCTGAATGAGCAGCTCATCTGAGTTCTACTGAAAGGTTTCAGGATAGACTGGGGTTAAAGTGTAAAGTCGGATGACACCTCTACCGTTGTTGATATCAGACTATAAACCCAAACTTTAACTTTTAACTTTATCTCTGGAAAGGGCTACGACTTGACCAGAATTTCTGGTCAACCACTGGCAGCGTCCCAAAATATTTGTTTCACGCAATATTTCGTTATTTGATGACTGAAAAGTATCATATATGCCTAAAAAGCCATATAATACCCCAAAACACGAAGTTGTTTGAGTATTAGAGCAATTTCAACGAATAGTTAGTTGGGAACTATTTGACATCATGCCGCGGGTGCCAACCTCGGTGTGATTCGCCTCAAAATTAGTATATATCGATGCGCTGATGTAAACAACGCGCATGCGCAGTATCCCTAAAGTAGTACCGGTCGCAGCCCTTTCCAATGGTGTTGTATGTACGTAAACCCACTGGGGACGAGTTTGGCCATTCTCCGTCATCTGCCTGTCGCACACTAAACATGTGATGTTGGTAACATGCATTGTTAAATACGTACATGTAGCTGTGTTTAGTCGTCACTGTGGACGAATGAAAAAGATGACCTTTTCCAAAAGCCCCAAAGAATATACCTTTACAGTTCGCCATTTTCTTCTACCGCTCAAAACGATCCATTTTAATGGTTTTATACAAAATTTCAGCGACAGGGAAACATATAAGCGCAGAGCCTCAGATGAATTGAGAAATCCAACATTTCCATTTAATGTCTCCTTCGCAAAAATACTTGCCGCACTTCTTTAAAATGACACAGTTAGCAACGATTACGACATGTTTTTACGATTTTGGCGCATCGGATTCAGCAACGATTATCCAGTGGTTATAGCCCTAGAAGCATCGATGTTAACTGAGAGCCTCTGATGAACGCGAGGACGACACGGCGCTACACAAATCACTTGATTATGTTGGACATCACGTATAACCTTGCCGATGTAATAGCGCAGTCAGATTTTTCCACGAGTGGCACGGACCTGGAAGAAACAACAACGATGAACACAAGAAATGGAAGGTCACTCATCTAGTCAGTAACCCTTCCGTTTAATCATGGCAAAATGCGTCATCTGCATCTGTCCTCGTTTTTTGTCGCCGCGCTCTAAAGTCCCCGTCATACAGTACCCTTGATAAAAGTCTTGGTTAGTTACATTTGACGTTAAATACAACATGAAATCAGGCTCCTTTGATCCTTTGAATTTCCCCTTGATGTACAAATGTCCGTTCCCTTTTTCACACATTTTTGCCGTCGTATTGGTCTTTTTCGACCCACACACTTCCACTATCCGACAAGTTGATCTACTCCACCAAGGTGTCTTTATCACCCAATAAGTCAGCATCGCAGGCTGCGCCCAACCCTCGTATGGATATAATAATACTTTGTTAGGATAGCCATCATAGTTCAGTAGCTTTCTACAAGCTTTCCCGCGATGTTCGTAGTAGAAAAGTTGCACCATCTTGATTGAGTCTTTCGTTGGCCTTATCAGCTGGATGTCAGGAATATGCGATGATTCGGTCTACATCAGGGGCGGTCAAGGAGCCATTGAACCTGCAATGAATACAGAGGTATGGTAATGAAGAAGCGCATTAGTGTGGTAGTTGAATATGCAGTGCACATGGAGGAGTTGTGCACCGGTAGACTAATTTGTGATGATAGGGAGTGATTGCATGACGGCAACACCACGTGCCCGAATGTAGATGATCGTCTTAAGAAAGTTGTCATGATGATGCAATGGAAAACATAGCAGGTGTGACAGGAATAAATGTCCTAGGAATGCAATCCGCCAAACAAATAGCCCGCTATTGCAAAGGTTCATGGTCTGTATATGTAGTAGCCATATACTCTAATCCCTCGCTGAACAATAAGACCGGACGTTGATTCCAGGGGACTCTGATCCCTGTCACACCGGCATTCAAATATACATGATATACGGCGTATCGTTCCGAATCAATGGGTCATATGAATAAAGACTAGCAAATGCTTTTACTTCAGATTTGTACAGCATTGCCTTCTGCATTTGTGTTGCAAAATTCACGTATACATGTAAAAGCATTTACTAAGTCTTTATTCATTGTTTTGCCCCAGGATCTCCTCGGGATTTTTAATATAGACCGTCTTATACACAAAACTGGTTGAAGTCTGTTTTCGTAGCCCAATCCTCAGTAACAACACGTGCTCAGTAACAGCACGGTCATTGGGTGTGAATGCTGGGACCATTGTCGGTGACTACATGATTGCTGTCCACAGTCCCTTTACCCACTTGTAACCTAAGATGAATGTGAGATTTCTTGCCGATCTTCCTTCCCACGACTTCTAGATTCGCGACGAGGAAACGTGCTCTACTAAAAAATAACTAAAGGTAATTGGCTAATTGATTATCTATTAGGAAAGAAAGAGGAATATATTTTAAACGATCAGCATTCTGGCCCGAACTTAATTTAATTTCGCCGTTTAATCATCTTGTTCTTTGCATCATTTAGTCTGTCGTTCTCTGTTCAGCCAGCGAAAAGATTTGTGGATTCGTATGTTATCACGATGTCAAGGCCAAACTGCAGCGAAACAAACCAACTAGTCCTGTAAATGTCTACGGAAGCCCTTGGTATGTAACCGGATTTTGTTTGATGTTCTTTAAACGCCGTTCTCCCCTGTCTATCACTACGGTAGCTATATATATATAATATCGAGTTATTCATAAAAAAGTCACACTCTTAAATCTTAATATCTGCTGAGGTATATCATTGAATACCAAACAATTCCCAAAATAAAGGTTGTTAAGATAAAGAGTTCCGAACACTTCATACTTTGACTCATCAGTTTATACTCTGTAAGAATACAGTTATTCCACCAATGTTTTACCGCGTATTTGATGATAAGAAGCCAAAAACACAGAATTTTCCAAGGGTTCTAATAATTTTGACCAGTACTGTATGCACTTGTGCGTTTTTTGGCACCACCCTGTATAGCCTAATTAACCAAGGCCTTGAATCAGTCATCTGAGAAGCATGTTCTAATTTGTACCATTTTTCGATATGCACTGCTGTGCACATTGATCATATCCAGCATTGCGTACAAAAGTTACGATTGTTTTCACGATAATTGTGGCACTGAAACACTCCAGTGGGTCACTCTGTTTCACAATGTTTCTCACGGAAAAATAATTTAATTGATTCGATAGTACACGGTCTAACGGTCTGCAGGAGCAGGTCAACTCGGGGACTGAGACTAGTGGAAACGTAACTTTATCGGTATTTGTATTTCATTTTTCCGTCAGGGCTGACACTATAGCATTATTGGCATTACAAGCCTCTCACTTGTGGTACCAACCATCTCCTGAAATACATTACGTCATGGAAGTGAAGTCCAATTTCGTATTTCGTACTTCGTGTTTCGTCAGATTTGTGAAACCTCACTAACATCGTGAGGAGAAATTCGTAAAAAGTGATAACTTATAAACTTAGGCCTACATGTACATCACCTGTTCCTAGCCGACCTACTACGCGAAGTACGATCTGCTTTGGAAGTGTGGCACAGTTGGCGTGATGTGGGAAGTCAATCAATGCACATATTCTCATAAAATCTCAGAAAATATTCATAACTGCTTACTGCCTTGTGCTATGAGGGCCGAGGCAACTGCCACATGCCTACTTGCCGCTCAGCACACGTCTGTTCGTTGAAAAACCTACACGATTTAGTTTCTTCCCCGCCTCCGGCTGTTTGTCGGAAAGAATGAGAAATCTGCCGATGGCTGACGGCTAGTTAGCTGGAAAACCACGAAAGAAAAGACGAATGGCAGAGCTAGGTTAAGATATCAACTGGTGGCCCAGAGCTTGTTAGCCAGGCAGCGGTAAATTGCAGACAACAGCAGCTGGAACCACCTCACGGAGTCACTGCATTTGTCAGAGCCACAGGTAGCATGCTTCCTTAATCCATGCACTGGTCTCACTGGGAAGACATTTTCTAGCGAAACATATGATTCACCTGAGAGGATAGTTTGTACTGGTTGGCTACGAACATCAGTTGGTAATAAAGGTATCATCAATTAACGGAGAAAGGAAGAATTAACTTGGACGGCACCAAAAATATAATGATGGGATAAATGAAGTAAACAAAGTGAGTCGTTTCAAGCTGCCATAGGAGGGTGTATAGTTTAACCGCCAAGAGTCTTAGTACCTTTGTATGAATTCATTGTACATGTACCTGTACTGGTCGAATGCAAACAAAACACGTCCCTCAAAACCTTCTAAGTTCCACCTGACTATATAGTAGATGCCGGTGTGACAGGAATCGCAGTCCCCAGGATTGCAAGTCCGGCCGGGTTGTGTTGTTATATGTACGTATATGTACCAAGAATAAGATTATACAACTAAACCATGACCATTCGAATGTAGAATGCACACTAGCTAATAAACTTGGAATATTTCCCAATATTTTCGAAGGACCATCTTTTGCTTTTTATGACAAATATTTATTGGGCCTCCAGAAACCTTTTGAGACAAAAATTGCATCGATTTTGGATGAAGTGCATTTTTTGCAAATGTTTAAAATTTCTATTAAAAAGTGTGATTTCTAATCGATCATTTTATTGGAAGACTTGGACTGTTGGCTGGAACTTCGACTGATATTTTTGGATATATCCTTCATTATTCTGAAATATGGAGTTCTGATGGAGAATTCAAAATATATTTCGTGTATTGAAACATACAAGCTGCAAATTGCGACTATCAGACATTTTGACACAAATGCAAATCATGGGAAATCATTATTCTTTTCATCTCGAAAGGTTCTTGCTGTATGAATCAAATGTTGATCCGTCAACTTTTTTAGAAATATTCAAATCTATTAGCTGTACATTTACTTTTGATTAAGGGTGTACATGTAACCTTAAAGCAGATATTGTAACTAACTCAGACCTGCATTCCTAGGACTCCCATTCCTTTCACACCGGATGTACGACGTTCTGGGCATGTGTTTTCTTTGCGTACAGATACCAATCAAAGCGAACCAACAATATTTACTGTTCAACAACACGCGTATGCCTTGGTAACGTCTATATTGATAAAGGCATTTCCTTCATCATCGAATCAAAAGCTGTTCGTCTCGAAACACGGTCTCAGAAAGGCATCATATTCAACACGGCCAGAAATCTCAAAATCACCTCATAATTGGTGAATCCGATAAAAATGTCTCTTTTTTCCAGACCTGTTTCCTGCTCGAACTCAGAGACGATTCTACTGATTCAAAGCTGTGGGCAATTGTCATGGCGCTCTTCTACTACTGGTGGACTAGCTTCTGAGAATGAGACATGGTAGGGGCGGTTACCTTACATGAATTACGGAGTTAACGAGGATCTGATACCCGAAGGCCAGCCTTAGACCAGAAATCAGATATTCAGGCGACGTCTAAATGTATTGGCCCAGTACATTTTTGGTATGGTAACCGTATTTGTGTTTGATTTCCATCAGGGCCGAATCCAAAGCATTATTGGCCTTGTTTGGTATGGAAGAGGTCATATCAAGCTACTCATGATCCTCACTTGGATTGGGCCTTTCACATCCTTTAAAATGCAGCAGGTAGGCCTAAGGCACCACGGCTTACCATGTGGCCGACGCACAGAGCCGCGGATGGTTATTTCCCATCAAGGCTGGATACGAACCCGAGACCTACCGCTTCTTGGCATAGTTGACGATGAATAGCGTACACGGGACATAGCTCTGCATAAGACAGCGAACTTCTGCTCATTCGATCTATTGATAACGTTATCAAACACGCGCAGGTGTTTGTTGCTTCCCGTTTTTTCCCAATACCACCCTGGAATATAGATAAATACATCATCTGATTTAACGCATGAGAAATTCCTTTAACACCTGCTTCGTGAGAAAAAAAGATACACGCTTTCATGTAGCCACGATAAAGCCATTTCCTGTTAATAAAAGAGGGCCTATCAACGCTAGAAAGACATTGAAGGAAAGCTCCAAAGAGCAAATGCTAATTGTTAGTAGATTGACAATATCCTTCTTTCTCGGATATGCTGCCCGACGTGACAAAGGTTCTTTCCTTAATGCTGGCTCAGCGGATGATCACAGCCTGCCGGCAATATCTAAAGGTCAGCTAATCGTGTTTGTATATTGCGGCTGTAGAGTTTATGCTTGGCTTCTTTTGGTTGTACAGTCAGAGGATTGTCGGTGTCTCTTTCTGTCCGCGAAATACAGAGGATAGTAAGGGACCGTCTCAAAATTGTTTTGATACCAAAAAAGACGAAGTGACTTCGTCTGGGAGGGGGGTCTCGATTTGGGAAAGCCCACTTCATCTTTTTTGAAAAAAAATGGCATCACTATTTTTTACAGGAGAATAGATGTATCTTTTCAAGGGGGGGGGGGGTAAGGGAAGAGATGAAGTCACTTCGTCTTTTTTGGCATCAATGTAGTTTTGAGACGGCCCCTAAAGGATCGATACCACGGAGGGAAGATCGCTGGCACTATCACTGGCATTTTGTTAATAGTAAATAAATAATAGCCATGAATAGTCGATTGGTAAGAACGCGGAAGGTCAGAACTGTCGAGTTAAACTTCCAACCGAAGATACCAGGCTCATATTATACTGTGTTGCCAGTACAAAACAAATGCGGCTTTACATGGGCTAGGTTCTTGATCGTTCATTCTACGCTCTTGACCTTTTAATGGCAAAGAGAAAGCCTTTTGTCGTTGATGGCATTTGGGATGACGAACGAGCCCCTCTTGTTACACCCCTTTATTTTCTGTTCCAGTTTAGGCATTAGTGAGGTTTCGCAAATCTGACGAAACACGAAGTATGAAATACGAAATTGGACTTCATTTCCATGACGTAATGTATTTCAGGAGATGGTTGGTACCAGAAATATCGCCTGCTGCAAGAGCGTCTTTCAGCGTATGACGTTAGACCGATAAAATTACGGTGTATACATGTATTAAACTTTGAAATTTATCTTTCGTTTCCACTTCGTAGATGCGAAGTGGAAACTACGAAGTGGAAATTTAAAAATTCAAGAAGCACCGTAACTGTCTCGGTCTTACATGATATGCTAAAAGACGCACTGGCAGTAGGGACATTGTGGTACCAACTATCTCCTGAGATACATTACGTCATGGAAATGAAGTCCAATTTCGTATTTCGTACTTCGTGTTTCGTCAGATTTGCGAAATCTCACTAGTGAGGTTTCGCAAATTTGACGAAACACGAAGTACGAAATACGAAATTGGACTTCATTTCCATGACGTAATGTATTTCAGGAGATGGTTAGTAATAGTACCACAAATATTGTCTGCTGCAAGAGCGTCCTTTCAGCGTATGACGTTAGACCGATAGAGTTACGGTGTATATCAAACTTTGAAATTTATCTTTCATTTCCATCTTCGTAGATGCGAAGTGGAAATTTAAAAATTCAGTTAGCACCATAACTCTCTCGGTGTTACATGATATGCTAAAAGACACTCTGGCAGCAGGGACATTTGTGGTACCAACCATCTCCTGAAATACATTACGTCATGGAAATGCTAAAAGACACTCTGGCAGCAGGGACATTTGTGGTACCAACCATCTCCTGAAATACATTACGTCATGGAAATGAAGTCCAATTTCGTATTTCGTACATCGTGTTTCGTCAGATTTGCGAAACCTCGTACTATTTGCAAGGAGTTTCTAATGTCAAAATGAGCTCTTGTGAATTTGTCCGTATCCAATTGAGCATAATGGTCGATGATGGCGAAGATCAGAGAGCAACTGCTGCTTATCCAAACACTGCAACAGGCTGCACCTTTTTCCTTCTCCGGTTTGAAATTAATGGCATATTCGGAGGGGCTCTCGAACTGTCTGAAGATATGTTGAGGCGGATATTAAAATAGGTATTGACAATGGCGCTAAAATATTCATTGCTTTATTCGACCTTGATTCTTCTTGAGTGGTTCAAGGGAAGAAAATTCAACAGTGGACGCCACGCGATGATAAACAACAATAATGAACACAATTCAATATCATAAAAATGTGCATGCGGTGGAGGACGGCAGAGCGAAAATGTCGTTCTCTAAAGCCTCCGGCAACATTGCATTCTCCGGGAATTTGAATATTTCGTTCATTGGACCTATTTAGATAAATCAACATTTGTTCCAATTGAAGGTAAGACATAAAATCATAATATTAATAGTGGTTTTAATGTGACTCGAATGACAGTATAACAATCGTTAATGCACTGTACATGTAAAGGGATGTCGTACTTCATTTGATCACTGAGCGGTGATACCGAAGCTGCCCAATGAGTGAATTATGATCCCTATCCTGTAATTCTTTCAAAGAAAGAGATAACACAAAAGTCGACACACAAAATGATAACATATAGGAAGTCAACTTCCAAAATTTCGAAATTTTGGAAGTTGACTTTCTGTAATTAATTACAAGAAAGGTGCAAGAAAAGGTTTGGGTGTGATGATGACTTGTGCCAAAATAGCAACTTTTCCCACAACACCAAAGTACTCGTGCCAATCAGGACAGATTCAACGTTATTTAAGAACGTAGATGCACTGATCGGATGACGACACATTTCAGGAGTAATCTTTCGTATCTCGTAGTCACATTCAAATCACAATCTGGCATGGAGCGTGTGCTTTGTCGATAGATTTGATTATCTCAAATGGTAATTCGGTTCTAGATAGGATACTTCAATGCACATAGCATGGAAATGGGTTTTGTGCCAGCGTCTATGATTTATCACCTTGGGATGAGATTAAATCAAGTCAGTACTCATTTTCTTCGATCTCGCGCCGGTCTGTTGATTTATGTCTCTGAATATCCAGTTAATGTCACCGACGCATAAAAAGTCAACGGGTTGTTCAGTTCCTATCCATACCACATGGTTTTAAATGATTTCCTCTATCGCCAGCACTTAGATCGGCACTTTCTCAAAAATGACAGTCTTTACATACAGTGTATCTCAGAAAGAACTGAGAATTAACATGGAATAAAATGGTCAGTAGTTAGCTTTTTGATGGTAATACGGATTACTTCATTTAAAGGGCACGTCTTTCGAAGTCCGTGCAATAACCATATTGTACAGCTTGAAATAAGGCACTCAGCTCCAGTCAGAACCCCTCACCCTAATTCGGCATGACGTAAAGCAATTTTCAATTGGACGTGATGGGGTCGTGAGTTACATCAGCCATGTTAGGCCTGATATCCGAGTTTGCCGGTGTGAACGCGGAAATAGTTCCTGGGTGCGCTATTGTTCTAGTGTATCCTTGGTGAAGGATTATGTTCCTAACCCTGACCATATCCATTGACAATGCATGACCTTTGTATTGAAGGAATCCTGCGAGAAACAACTACATGTACATGTACATGTGCATGTACATGTACATGTAGTGACTATTTTTTTCCACTTTAATTTTCGGTTCTTTCTAGGACACGCTGTATACTACATGTATTAAAATCGGATTTATTTTTTAAAAATGTCCGTTGACGTAAAGATTTTTCTGTTGGCCATTGTCCTTAGGTAGTAATTTTACCACCATGTGTTGAGTCTACAAAACCACCGTACATGTATATTCTTGCAGAAGATGCACAAATGTATCTTCCACCACAGCTTTCAATGAATTTCAATAGCAAAGATATATGTGGTGTAAATCGTTCAACCACAGCGTTTTCCAATTCTTCCATCCCACATAACGCATAGCCTTGGCATGAAAAAGAATTCCCTTGGAACATTGGATGAAAAATTGATAGCGCATGAGGATAATGATGTAGATTAGTTTTCCTTTTTGTCCTTTGTCCGAGATGGCAGGCCCAATAATAAGTTTAAATTGTATACAGTGCACACAGCGTTAGTCTGTAAAACATCATTATTTGCTGAAATGTATGTTGTCTATTCAAGATAAACCCCAGTGAACATCTTTTTATTTCGCCGTGTTGAATAGGTTTATACAGTTGGGAGTAGTCTGAATGGTGGCTGATTGTGCAGATGTCTTAGTCGAGCGAATTGGACCTGCGGATTGGATGCTGTTTCGTTGAGATTAATTGGCAAATCTTTGGAATGCGAGGTGGGGATTAGGCAAAGGCAATGACACTTCTTGCTCTATTCTCCTTGGCACTTGTCATCGGTACTAAAACGACTACCACCTCCGCCACAGAAATATCACATGCTTCTTCATTCGTATGATCCATTGTGAGCTGGTGGGGTACAAAGCGTGGTGTATGCGAAGTACAGCAACAGCTTGATCATAACGTTCATATGGATTTCCAGAAAAATATTTTAATTATCCCGCATCAGAACAACTGTCAATACTTTGCAACTACAAAATCTTGAGAAACACCACACGAACTAATTAGGAATGTAACTCTCTTCAAGGGAAGTCTCAGTGACTGTAATAGCGCTTTGTGATGCATTTAAAGCAGAACGTTCGTGACTGAAGGATTGAGAAATCTCATTCATTGTCATCGTTTTATCCCCAAGTTGGTTCCTTCGTTTTTTCCTCAGACATTTTATTGCCTCTCGACACTTTATCAATTCTGCAGCTGTGAGGGTGATTATTGTCGTCTCTTTAGACGGGCGCGTTGTTTTTTTCGACAGTTATTTTTGTTTTAAACATGTCCCCTCGTTCGTATGATCCATTATGAACTGGTGGTTTCAGAGTCAGTGGTGACAACAATACCTTGAGGAGCTTTGATACGCAAGTGGTTATCACATCCGCTCGAGAAGCGGCAGGTCCCGGGTTCAAATCCCGGGCCATAATCATCCCTGGTTCTTCAGTCTGTCCATGGTCTCAAGGTACAAGGACCATGGGACAGTAAGCAGTGGTCCTTGTATACCTTGAGCCTTTGAAAGAGCAAGTATGCATCTATGTTGATGCTACATGTACATGTACATGCATATGTACTCCAAACGATTGTAATTTTATTTTTTACCATTACAGCTAATGCAAGGCTGCATTTGTAGGTTTGCAGCAGCAAATGCGTTTGCTTTCATATTGTCAAACAAGACCGTTACTCTCTTTTCATGTGGATGCGACGAACCAAACTGTTCAAACAACTATATTTGCAAGGCTGTGGTCATGCACTTAGTCGCCACCCTTGGAAAAAATAATCGTACGCAGTGAGGTACATGCAATAAACCATCCAAACTGAGGGCTAACGATAAGATAAGAACGTCACATCTCAAATCCAGGTGAAGAACCGCTACATATCGCATCTTGTACGACCAAGCTATCTATCATCCCGGCTGCCAAACCTAATGAAGAATAATATTTCTTTCCATGATGGGTACGAATCTGCTGCAGCGTATGAAGTGGTGCTTCATACTTGTAGCGTGCTTCATTGGAAATATGCAATAATTCGCCTGAATGGCTCCCGTGATCGATCGGCGAGTAAAAAAAGTGTCAGGGTCGCGTCCGTGCAGGAATGGTTCTCTTTGATTCTCTTTCCTGTTGTTAATACATGTAGGCTGACGACCTTTTAGTGAATGATAAGACTTAAATACTGAGCTTAAATACTGTTACTGCCTAAGCCTATTGGTTGTACATGTACCTTCATAAATATGCATTGAGCACACATGACATCATGTGTACTGTGCAATGGTCCCCCTGGGATGCAATCAAAATACTTAAAATGATGAGAGTGCTGATTTTTAAAAAAAATGACATGTTGCAGATATCAATGAATTTGAATGCATTAACGATATTTCAAAAATTCAAAATTTTGCACAATGAATGGAGTATCCCTTTAACAACTGACCAGTATAACAAAAACAAATCTATTTTTGCCAGTACACAAAATGTTCCTGCTAAAGGTTTCAACGAGCCTTTTAGAGGTTCAAGAAGCGAAAAGGGCAAAATAACGATTTCAACTAACTAGAGATTGCTTATTTCAATGCTTTATCATAATTGGTTATGATATGTCATCGCTTGTGGGTGGCTTCTAGCAGATACGTCCATTTGCTCATCCAGAGCACGTATCGGAAACAACACGTGTTTTTCATAAAACGTCAACTTTTTGGGCCTGAGGATTTATTTAATACTATTCACTGTACTTTTGGTGCTCAAACCACATCCTCTTGGAGAGGTACGAATTGGTACCGTAGCATTTTTCAACGAACATTAAAACGTTTATCAGAAAATTAAAATGTATATCCCGCACCATGTAAGGACTGCGTTTCACTTTTCTCGAGCCCTTGCTCTAAGCCATTATTCACAAGTTCTGGGAATAGCTAGATTTTAGCCATTGCTGAGAAATTCGCCTTTGTGAGAAATGAAAAAAATGCAGAATGGATTGATATGTCTGAGGTTGTATTTTTTCCAATTTAAGCGCCGAGTTGTCTGATCGATATTGTTCCGGATTAAATTCTGTGCTGTACATTTCTGTTGTTTTTATATTTTGGATAAAATGAGCAGTGTTTGAAGTTGACTTACCATGCTGTGCACCAGGTCCCTGTTTCATAAAGTGACAGTTAGCTATAATGATACTATTAAATTCAATGCATTTTCCATTCGGTTAAAGGTACCATTAGCTTAAAGTCACTTTTTGAAACAGGTCCCATGTTTCCAATAATAATGATTATTGACTTTCAATGAGATATTGGTTTTTATCCCTTTAAAAAGACTGATATATGGCTTTTTGTACCACTTTAACAGAAACAAAAATGTGCATTTTCTCATAACCGGCTTCTCGTTTGGTATTCATTGCCTTTAGGAGGAAAACTTAATTAAACAATATACATATAAATTTATTTGGATCAATACTCATCACATGCCACTGCTAGAAACATCCAATACCTCACGGAAACTCGAGCGTGAAAATAATTTGGGGCCTACAATGACAACAAACGGTTTGCCTTGAAAGTGTCCGTGGACGTAAATGACAGCTAACAACACAAACCAAAACGTGGTCGCCAAAACAAAAACATCCGTCGAAAGGACACGTTGCTCACACACATCCAATGGACAGTGACTTCATTTACTTATTACCTGAACCATGTGAACACCAAATTACGTAAGCTAATGGAATGAAATAAATCCAGAAACCCGTCCTCATATTTACTTTCTAACACTATTATTTAGACAACACACTATCAATACCATACTCACATATGAAGAGACTCCCGTCATCCAATTATGAACGACACTCCAATCCGTTGTAATTCCACTGAAGCGAACTACACTCAGCATCAACCTTATCCTTAATGACGAACAGGATTGGCGACACTCTCGGTTAAATCCAAAATCCTGTCACAGTCATCATCAGCTTTGCCGAGCAGCACAGTACGCTCGGCGCTCTAATCGAGTCTGGCTCACACCGTCTACAACACATCTTCTGCGTAAACATCACAAGACTTGCTCCTCGCTTCCATCGAGGCGGTGAACGATGATGAGTCATCATCTTCTCCGATTGGTTGCTGTGTGGAGCGAGAGCGTTCGACGAAACGTCTTCGTCGACGCCGCGCAATGTAACCGAATTTGTCCGCCTATTACGTTGCCTTAAGTAACCAAATGAAGGTAATTTGGTAGCTGGTGCACTTTCTGCAAATTTCAATCATGCGTTGATGTTGTGAAAAACGATGGTTCAAGATTGTAACGAAGCTTACTGCGGAAAGATACTTCTGAGAAAAGCAGAACGACAACCTTTTTTAGCATCAAACATTTACATGTACTCAACACTGTTAGAAATTTTTGTAATATTTTTACAGAAATTGCCTGCAGCAGAGTTTCAGGAACTTCTGTAAATTTACATATGGTGTGATTTATGTTTTCCTGTATTAGTTGGACTCAATTGGACTGTCCAGAATAATGCTTTCTGAGAACGTATGAAAATATAATTTGGTCAGCCTCCAGTCAAGTCTCTGTTAACATTTATTTGATTCTGTAATTTTACAGATCAAGTCCTGAAACTCTGCTGCAGGAATTTTCTGTAAAATCCTCTGTTTTTTCTAACAGTGAACGTCAACGCCTTTTTGCAGTTAAGGCAAGGAGACTACGCAATACAACAAGAGTTTTTTCCTGGTGATTATTTCTAATAACTGTTAACTACTACGTAGCAAATGAATCTTGTGGGTTATCTTAAAGATAATGTATCACGACTTCATTGTTTACATTATGTTATTTTGGACTTTTGGGACATGCCAACCCACCAACTTGAATACTTTCGGTTTCAAAAGAATGTCTAAAGAGGGGCATGCCACCAACAAATTACTCACAAGACAAAGAAAGCCTCGCCATAAACAAACAAAATGTAAATAAACAATGATTTTCGTGCCCCGCGAAAATACTAGTACCCGTGATAGATTATCTTTAAGAATAAATGCCAGCCTGGATGAAGCCACACAAAAGCGACTCAGATCTGTGGCGTTGTTCTCATTTCATTCTGCTTAAACTGTATGGTAAAAGGTTTCTTTGGGTTTCCATTTTTGTGGTTTTCGTCGTTTTATTTTTCGGACCTAGCCAGGTATCAGGTTGCTTGTGATTCCAGGTGTCAAACACGAACACTATGACGCATAAAATGATCAATTACTGTTGAAGCAAGAGACAATCAGCACTCCTGTTTCCCCGTCCCTAATGCGACGTGATGTAGATCTTACTCAAATCCAGAAGCCCTAATAGCTCTGACATGTCGAACTGCTACCTTCGCCACTAAGTAGCTAATGACTTCTCCCCACCGCCCTCTCCATGACGAGATTGATGGCGAATTTTCGATACTATCGCAAATAAAATCACGGTGACTGTGATTGGCCTTTTTATTGCCTTTGCTGTCAGTGGAAGGGTTTTATGGCGGAGATGTAATGCACACTGATTGGAGGCTTGTACGACTGAGGCTATGCTTTGCAGACTCTGGTAAATGATGTGGCCTAGCGGGTTATGGCAGGTGTTGTCGCCCATGAAAAAAAAGTGTCAACTGCACACTAGCGGTGCGTTGTGGTCGCTGTGGATGGATATCTTGTTCCCTTTATTTCTTCTGATGGAACGTACTGAAGTAGTCTCGGTCATCCAGGCGCTGTTTCGAACCTGGGGATCCGATAAGCGTCTGGGTCACTGTGGCACAATTTCTGTTACGGGCAGACCAAGATCCTGGTCTGGATGTTGATTGGCTAATCAGGAACAGAGCCAGTCACTCATTGCCACCCGCCAATCCCCCCCCCCCATTTGAAAATCACAGTCCGGCTGCTGATTGGGCAAGAGAATTACATGTAAGTGATCATGTGATCACATCATGGCGACGACCATATACATGTCATTCTCCAAGCATCGATGTACGGTTACGCCGGTCGCTACGCTGGCTCCACCTTTACATCTATGCCACCAGCCTAAACTACTGCGCGGCGTGGAATGACGTCATTCAAGATGGCAGCCTCCTCTATTTCAACACATGTACCGAGTAAAAGTGTAAATAAACAGAACCCACGTGATATAATTCGGACATTCTGATTGATTATTCGCAGGGTTCCAACTAAAACCCTAACCGAAACGTTAGTTGGCACTTCGCGATGGTCACCGCCTTGTGCTGTATACTTCCGCTAAAACAGTTCTCTTCAAAATACCATTCTGATCGTGAATGATATTATTTGATCTGCGACGGATCCGTCGAGTTGCTTCAAGACGCAATGTCGGCCTGTAGGCACCTTAATGTTTGTCCGAACTTTGCTGGTAAAATAGAAACCGGGCGGTATGCAATTACCCAGGCTGGATTCGAATCCCGGACCTGCCCTTACCAGCGGACGTGATAACCAGCAGGTTATCAGGGCTTCAAGGTGATAAGGAGATAATATACTTCCAACCGTGTTTCGTGAAAGAGAGCACAGCTCTTTTGACGCCGGTTACTTTGATGAAGTATTAGTAACCGTGATTCTTACTTTTTCCTGTCACTAAAAATACACAGATGTCCAATCTTACGGAGTGTGCGGCTTGTCGCTTTGTTCAGTTATACACAGAACATATTTTCTACATGGCGAAATAATATGGACAGTTGCATGTAAAAAATGCATTCTTTAGAGCGGAAGGCTAACCGCATCAACAAAGAACTCTTACATGTAGCTACAAATGTTTACGTCATCGTTTTGCCTTTTTTCCTCGGCATCCTAGGCGTCAAGAATCTCATAACATCGTCTGAGCGCTGAGCCATTTCACAGAACCCCTAGCCTTTCTTCTAAATCCGAATCGTCTCAAAAAAGGATTGGACCTGCTTTACATGAGCTAACAAATTGAGAGATAACATGGCACCTTTTTTCCAGGGACGAAAAGCATGCAGTAATTTGATATTTGTACAGGTTCGCGTCGTGAATACGCCATTAGTGAGTTTTCGCAAAGCCCCCGAAACGCCAACGAGAACGCCAAAACAATATTGTTCGAGAACACCGAATAAAAGGATGGGCGTTCGCGTTGGCGTTTTGGGGGCTTCGCGAAAACTCTATACTGTGCATTGAAAATCCCTATTTTGTATGTCACTCTGAATTAATTGGTCATCTTAAGATTGACCAATCAGGGACATGTGAAATATCTCACCGTGAAAACCATTTGGCAGGTACATTACATGTATTATAGCGGTAACCTTCTTTCTACAATATAGAGTTTTCGCAAAACCCCCGAAACGCCAACGCGAACGTCTAGCCTTTTGTTCGGTGCTCTCTTCGTGGTACCGAACAATGGGTTTGGCATCCGCGTTGGCGTTTCGGGGGCTTTTCGACAACTCCCTTATGCCGAAATTTCCTGACTCGACACACCTACACTACATTCCCGAATAAAGTCTATGGAGAAGAAGCCGATGAATTGACCTATAGTCGATGATTTTAAACACTCACTCGGCAATTTAATTGGTACAGCAATAAAGACTAGTTGAGACGACATCCAAGAAAGACGGATTCATGAGTGTAACAAAAGAGATTTCCCAACAGTCCAATCATCCTTGTCTCTTTTCTCCAATCATGCACTTTACGTCTTTTATATTCATTCATGTACACCACATGCAAAGAAATGTTGAAGATGCTTCAAACATTGGATAACATAACACTCGAGATGTCTGTGCAAAAACATTATTGGAAGTTAGATACGTTTATAAAGTTCTCAAGTTAAGACTCGTTGCGTCGTGTCTAATATTTCTATTTCAAAAGAACGACAAGTTTTAATAATGGCTGCAAACAGTGTATTATTTTCTTTGGGATTTATCATTTAGTGGGATTCAGCGTTGTAATTCAATATTTGACCTTGGTCTGTGTACTGTATTTACGATTACCGAACGGAATCAAAATCCCCAATACAAATACTCCAAATACGCCTCAAGAGGCTTTGTTCACACCTCCACCAGCAGGCTATAATTGGCACGGGCTGGTGTGCGGTCATGCGAATCGACCCCGGTAATATTAGATATCACCCTGGTCGGAGTGCTGTCCCGCTGATCGACCAGAGTAATATGGGATATTACTCCGGTTGGATTCTGGTAATATCGGATATTACTCCGGTTGGAATTCCTGCTGTCTGACCGACCGTGGTCAGTATGGGATGGGGTTAAGGATAATGTGCATGACCGGGGTTGAAGTTCATCTCGAGCGAGCGTCCGGGGCTAATATGGAGTTGCAGAGTGGTGTGAGATCCAGTAGTCTTGAACGTTAGTTGGGATGTTGATATTTTTGGTGGCTGGGAGGGGAATGTCGATGGTCGTCAGCTGCCCCTGCATTCAGAGAGACTTTACTGAAAAGTCTCTCTGAATGCAGGACAGCTGACAGGATCTGTGGTTATAAGTATTTATTAGCAAATACAGATTTGTAGGGAAATGGAAGGCTGGGGAGATATTCGTCCTGCGACTAAAAGTGTCCAGCCAAAAAAAAACAGAGAAACAGATTCAGCCAAAAAAATAAACAGAGAAACAGACGCGTAAAAAAACCGCCTTTCGCAAGGTTCGAACCCGGCGCCACGGATTCATAGTCGGACGTTCTACCGATGCGCCACCCGGCCATAATGCGGGCTGCTGAATAAATGTTTATGAATACATCCCAGCTACTCAACATATTTTTATTGATAATAGAAATGACGTCACAAATCAGAATAATCTTACAAAAATCGCATTTCACAACATCCACAGAGCAAGTCCCCATCAAATCTGTCAGTATATCGCTACATAATGTACCCATCTACTAAAAACGTTACCAACCGTCCGATATATTCCACCTGAACATTAGGCGCATTTCACCTATAAAGCAAGGTTCATTGGCGCACGGATCCGGTCCGTTTTCACTCCGTTTGCCTCTATTTTTGCGGATACGACAACGCAAAAGTCAATATGATCGATTTCTTACGGACCTAAGTCGGACAAAATCCGTGCGCCAATGAGCCCTGCATAAGTCCAATTCTATTGACTGACCCGTGACAAGTCTTTGGCCAGCTTCGCTGTTCGCGTTGGGCCCTTGCGTCTAGGCCTATCACTACGGTTGGCATTCATCTGAGCGAGTTCCAGATCGCCTACGCTAGATTGGCATATGCCTAGGTTAGAATTTATCTGATGTGAGTGATTGGGGTCAATGATCGGGTTGTTTTTCATACAGGCCTGTAACGGACGTTTGGTGAGACCTGCCGGTACAAACGGGGTGGAGTTCCCGGGAGATGCGGCATACATGTAGGTCTAATCATCTTAAGGGCCACCCCCATGTCATTTTCAACACTTCCTGTGAAAATGGTGCCATTTCGATCAGAAACCACGGAGAAGTTCGTGTTCGAAGTTAAAGCGCCACCGTCAATTATAATATAGATGGTAATAACGATAAATCCTTGTATATTTACATCATACATGTATTTCTTTTGCTAAAATGCTATATACTTTGGATGTATGGTTGTATTTTAGAACGTTCCTTAACGTTAAGGTCGACCTTAAGTCTGTTGTAAAACCATCGAAACAAAAGATTTAAGGTGGACCTTAACGTTCTAAAATACGGCCCAATAGGTATCTACCAAAACTCTTGAACGTAAACTAATGATGAACGTAACTATGTTACGTCCAGCAGTGTAACTTCGGCTGTGATTGGTCATACAGTCCCTGTCACCCAGACAATGATGAAATGAGTTAATCGCACCCTGTTTCGCCTACATAAAGTGCAGTTTCTGATTGGACGTGTCCGTGTCTCATACGGAAGAAAAGGGATAAAGGCTGTTGTGGCTTAGACAAACTACTTGACCACAATAATGGTCATGTGTGAGACGCAGTTTACTTATTAAGAAGCAGGCTTGTTCGCGCTTTTAAAACAGCTTCATTACTGGTTTACAACAAAATAGGCATCGGAGCGATGTCAATGGTTTCCGATCTTGAAGACGGTGACCAATCTACCACTAGCCAATTTCCAGTTGAGGTTATGAGAAGTTTACTACTCTAGAGCTGGTTGACTGTGACCTCGACCTCAAGTATTGCGTGACGAGAACAGGCATCCTTGATTAAATCTACGATGGTTTAACATTCACATGTATTTACAGCTTCTTAAAGCTGAACTTAATAGATATAAACCCCAAGCGGCAGAGGTAGAAATTACGAACAGCCACAAGGCACTTCCAAACTACCTCTGAAAACGATACACCCTCTCGGACGGTCACAGTTGGTTTCACTTGCCACCACGCTCTTGAACAGTAAAGATCTCAGCACAGCTGCCAAATGAGAAAAAACGAAAAATAATCTGTGATGGCACCGAGATTCGAACCCACAACCCTCTGATCGATTCGCCAACCTCTTTCTGTACGCGCCACGAAGCCTGCTTGCATACAACGACGCCGATCTACAGTAAAGGGGCTGTGGTTTTGAAGATCTTCATGAGGAAATAAAGCGATCGGAATTCGTCATGCAAGCAAGCAGTCTTCGTGTCGCGTACAGAAAGAGGTTGGCGAATCGATCAGAGTGTTGTGGGTTCGAATCTCTGTGCCATCACAGATTATTTTTCGTTTTTTCTCATTTTGCAGCTGTGCTGAGATCTTTACTGTCCAAGAGCGTGGTGGCAAGTGAAACCAACTGTGACCGTCCGAGAGGGTGTATCGTTTTCAGAGGTAGTTTGGAAGTGCCTTGTGGCTGTTCGTAATTTCTACCTCTGCCGCTTGGGGTTTATATCTATTAAGTTCAGCTTTAAGTTCACTCTAAATAGGTACATGTATCAAGAGGAAGGACTATTATTTGACGGAATGGTTATCACCAGTTCTTACCGCTTGGTGTCAGCAGCGCATGGGACCTCACAGCTCATTAAAATTAAGAATAAAATCCTTTTCAAACAACCGTGTTATCTGACGGGAAAAAATCGCCCTGAATGAATGTCTGCATGGAAAACACAACCTAACTGACCGTATTGGCTGGTGATTGAAGTTTCATCATCAATTTCTATTCAACTATTCAAAGATCATGAATACTAGCCCGCCCCCTATTCATACTCTGAACGTATGGTTCACCAATCATAATTATCTACCATAGGGTCATGGACGAAATATACGTCTATGTTTACGGACACTTTCGGTAGATACCTATTTTATAGGTATCCTTCACGAGGAAACGTATACCAGACTGGGCCGTCACGCGGTACCGTGATGGAAACGTGCACGTGACTTTGTCGCGCCCAACCGCGCAATGACTATACAAAATACAATATTTGTTTCGGCAGAAAACGCCTACAATCCTGCGTGGAGGGGACGGAAACTTCTCACCGTAAATTTATACAATTTTTGTCAATAAACAAGCAAGAATTCACTGTGTCATACTCACGTTTAAAGATTTTACAGGCAATTTTCGACCGAAATTTACCTTGACAGCCGTAATGGCAGGCCTGTCATGCCTACCTGCATTATATGCCATTTTCGGCGCCATAAACGCCTGCAAAGCCTGAAATTCAGTTCAGGTATGTAGATAAGATGATAGAGATTGCATTTGGACAGGTCATTTCAAAATGACGCTTTTTTAAAACGATTGACGCTTTTTTGAAATTAGACGTGCTAAAGTCTCTTATCTTCGGGTGGCCTCGGTTAGCCGCGATTGTTGTTGTAATCTTCACAAGTAAACCATTGTAAAACGTTGACTTCAACTGCCACGTGATATCACGCTGCAGCGCGACCACCATTCCCACCATGCTCGGCGAGCAGTTGTGCGGTTGCGCCACATTCGATCCACTTCCTCTTTTCACCACGGAATCACGGTAAAGGTCCGTTTCCACAGAAGCGGTAGCGTGAGCGTTTTGACGCTTCGCCCATTGTTTGGAAGCAGAGCGGCGGAAAATAACAAAAGATTTGACGCATCACGCAGCGTGAAACGCGTCTGTGGAAACGAGCCTTAAAGCGCGAATCACGGTACCGCGTGACGACCCAGTCTGTATACACGGACGTATACCAGACGGATAACCTAAACTCGCCAATTACTAAGTTTCGCCGTAACATTGCATGAAGTGCATTATCTAGGGGGCGTGATGTNGCCTCCAGACTCAATCAATTCCCCCCCGCAGGTCATAAAAGCTAGCTAGGGCCTGACAATGTTACAATATTCATTTGTTGCCAGGGACAGTTTTTCCTGGGGACATTCGTTCCTTTCACACCTAGTTATTTATAACCATAATGATTTTGCCTGTGCCGGTCAATGAAAACACAGACCGAGGGCGGCGGCCGTATCGCTATTCACAAACACAGTATAAGTAACGCACTGAAGAATTACTGATTCGACAGCTGCGTATGTCAAACTGAATGAGCTCTACTTCACTACCTTTCTCAATGTAAACTATTGAGCAAAAAGCGACCACCGCCCAAACAAGAATGACATGATTAACATGGAATATTAGCATATGACCAATCACGACACCGGAGTTTAATGAGGTCTGACGACTTATAGCATAAGTCATCGTTAGGTCGCAAACTCGCCAAGGCGGAGACATTACGCCCCTTGGATAATGCACTTCATGGAATGTATGGCGAAACTTAGTAATTGGCGAGTTAAGGTTATACGTCGGGTATACGTTCGTCTATACGTCGCCTCGTGAAGGATACCTATAGGGTCGTATTCATAAAGCGGTTCTACATGTATTGTTAGAACCGTCTTAGGCCGGTTCCTAGTAAGGTCAACCACGTTACTTGGAACCGGTACTAATACGGTTCTAATGATAGAACCGCTTTATGAATACGACCCATAGTGTTTTTCTATTATGAAAGTGCCTGAAGAAGGCCCCGGTGGCCGAAAATTCGTAAGAAATATGATTTATTTCGAAATTGAATGGACTCAGTGTCATATTTGATGCCTTAAGCTGCGTTTACCAGACATCCGGAATGCGGTATACGGGATGCGGAAGCGATACGTTGTATGCGAAAATGCACAGCATACATGCACATGCACATGTATACCGCTTCCGCATTCCGCATTTTCCGGGTGTCTGGTCAACGCAGCTTTAGACTTCAGCATTGGATATAGTAAGTGGTGAAACAAATACTTTCCTGTCTTATAATTTGTAAAATTGGATTCAAAGTTTGTAATCTAATTACAGTAATGAAAATTGCCACGCTTGCTTATCCGATTCTGAATTCCATGACTGATGAGCTAATTAGTCAGAAATAAATCTGGTTAAAATAATTTTTGATAAGAAGGACTTTTATCTATTATTGATGTAATGATATCTCGGTAAAACATTGGATGATATATGTATGTTTGATAAACGATAGTGATATAACTCCTCTGTGAGTTTCCCATGCTAAATGCGACACTGATGGATCAATTGACTGAACGCAAAATAAATTACTTTGGCATCTTATTAGCTGTTCGAATAAAGATTGGGAGGTTGCTATTAGAATTGAGTTAGCCCCGTCTTCGACCGATCAAAGCTTGTATTCTCTGATGTGTTCGATAAGCCAATCAGAGTGCGCTGCGTGTTCGGGTCGGTTATGTGATTGCCTGAGGGTCGATGCTGATTTGAGATTGAGTCGGATGAACTTGGAATGGATGTATGGATATGAGAAAGTGTGTTACAGGTTGTCCTACTGGGGAAAGACCGATAAAATGGTCAACAAGGAAGACATCTGATCGATGTCGATGGTTCCCGAATGCACGTTGCCTTGAAAAATTATGAAAGAGTTTGTTCAAACATGGGTGTTAGCAGAAATCGGGGTGGCCAAAAAGAAAGAGGACTAAATTAAAATTCAAATAACTCAATTTTCAGGGCACTATGAAATTTTGTACACGTTACAAGATGGTATCATTAATTTGAAGATATCAATATCTAATCGAATATCCATAACCCTGATAATGTATGTCAGGTTGTTTCACCCTGATATGGGGCTAAACCATGGAGAAAAATCGCATCTTTCTTCTCCAAAGTCAATCACCGGTTAGGAATATGAAGATTGCATAAGATTATGGTAAGCCAAAAATGCTTGAGATTTATGTGGGTATCGTAATATCCTGGAAGCTGAACATATTAAGTAGGATTTCAAGGCCGATTTATCCTTGCAAACATTAGCTCAGATTGCTTCTTCGGCAAGATGTATAGAAGAATATGTAACCTACGTATGTCTATGGGCGTCAGATATTTTCCATCAAAGGCTGATTATCGTATTAGGGGGTATAGCTTATTTTCATTCGTACCCAGATGTAAAGTGTCACAGAGTGTTCCCCGTTTGAAATGAGATGTGATGGTCTCTCCAGCTGCCTTGTGAATGGGATATGGGGAAAACTTGAAAATGTTACACAAAACGTACGTAGTACATCGGGTCCATTCGCCGAAAAGGTATAGTTCAGTCCCTTGGTTTGGAGAGCGGTGCGCACGGCGATGGTGGCGCTGGCTGTCGAGAAAAAGTGGCAATATCGGGCTCCTTTAATTCCTCGGATGACGAATACGTTTTCAGCAAGAAAGGCAAAATAAAATGAACAAAATATATTATTTCAGGAGTGCAAGCGTCAACTCATCAGGGCATTATAACTACACATCAAATAATACTGGACGGTATGTACGTAATAAAGGAGGAAACCGGAGCTCCCGGGACAAATCCACCATGTCGAGGAGAGATTGCCTTCGCTACCGCATAAGTCCGCTGGAACGGCCGGTGTGACAGGGATTATAGCCCCTCGAATCTAATTCCGGTGTAATAGAATCCAATGTCCCCCGGTATGAGATGTCCCCCAACAATACATTTACGGATGAAGCGGCACCATTGAAAAGGACTCTAGAGAGACTAAGACCCTTAATCCTGTAACAAACAATACATGGGGACATCAGAAAGACGAGGGCATTAGATTCTACACACCTGTTTTATTTTTCAACGAGGGATAAAAATGGCCGTAGAGGCCATGATCATTCAAATGTCGCCAAACAATAGCAGACTATTGTGTTAGATAGATAGATTTTATTCTCCATTACAAATAAGAATACAAAGAAAATAAATATCCGGGGCTGAGGCAGGATGCATTATTAGCCCCTATTGTGTTCGGGACTTGCATCCCTGGGACTTTCTCCTCTGGAGATATACAGTCAACTCTCGTTATGCCGCCAGTGGCGGTATATCGACGGTATTGTTGTTGGCAATGTTGAAATGCCTTCGACCGAGGAAATCAATTGTCTGTGGCGGTATATCGAGGGGCGGTATAACGAGAGTGGACTGTAGCTGGATCGAATCCGCGCCCTCATTCGTTGCAGACCCGGATGTTCCCAACCTCGTTCCCAGGGGTCGTTCGCTTTCTGACAATATGGCGGTCGCGTCACTAACCCCTGGCATCAGCTTTGGATTTGACGCACGTGATTGGTTGACGGGAAACCGTCAAATATATCCAAGAATATACCCAAAGAAATTTTCAAAATATTTCGGATCAAACCAGAAGGTTATCTATATCCAGGTTTGATGATTTTTTGTAAAAAGAATTTTAAAAAGCACTGGTTAGTATTTCAAATTGATTATTTTGACTCGTGCTGCCACGTATACTTAGTCCAAGATTCCTGGATTAGCAACCGAAGCTGATTCCAGGGGTTAGTGAGCGAGTGGTCCGAGGTTGTCTGAGCGAACTATACCCCTGGGGACGAGGTTGGGATGTTCCCATACCTCTCAAAAAGTTTCCAAGTGGTGGAGATGGACTAGGTATTTCATAAAAACAACCGAGACTGAACAAATGGATTATGGAGATCTATTCGAACAAAATCACCAAGGCCATTTTCATATGCTTTCAATACATTTTATATACGGACATGACGGTTCTTGTTGAGGTGTTTCCAAGAGTCTCAAACCTTCCGATAGTACATGCACTTCAATGTTTTAGGATACCAGTAATAAATCTCAGCTAACCCTCTGATTAGATCCATCAACGCAGTGATTGCTGTGACCCTGGTGCCCAAGCACAAGTTGCCCTCACTAGGTTTATTGCTGTCTGAGGGTATTGACACAGACCTGATACCACGGCCACTCGGCAAATGATATGGTCCGGAATCCCGTGGAAATAAGCCGGGTAAATCTAATGAGTTTTCTTATTTGTCGGCAAAGGATATGATCAAAGGAGTAAAATAATGCTATGTTCGGATGAATACTTTGCTAGTCTTGGGTTCACTGAGCAAGTCTCAAGACCAGGAAAGTGCATGATATGAAGATGATGTGTCGACTGACCACATCCTGTAATCTATAGAATATAATTATGTAGCTCATTTTCTGACAAGGTGACTTTCTACGTCTCCAGCATGGTACATGTAAAGCCTTGTTCACACTGGCGGCGCGGTGCGATGTGGTGCGATGCGTTGAAAAATCGCCAAGCGGTGTCAGTTTTGAGAAAGCGCGGCGCGGCTGCGCGCGGTGGTCATGATAGTGACATCATTCATGGCATTCAAATTGTCCCAGATATGCCGATATCCTCACGCGGCAGGCGATTCGACGCGGAAAAATACTGCAGGAGCGATCCGGGGCGGTGGAAATCGCTCGTCGCGTCCTACCGCTTCTTACCGCATCGCGTCGCACCGCAAGTGTGAACAGCTATAGGCTTAACAGTGGAAACAATCAGGCGCGAAACATTTCGCATCGCACCGCGCCTGCAGTGCGAACGAGGCTTAAGCTGGAGATTAGGGAGGTTGAGATCAGCGACTTATCACGGATCCTATTACGTATACGGATCGAAATGTGCACAAAATCTGTCCTCGTTGTACAGAATTCTATCCGTATACGTATAAGGATCCGTGATAAGTCGCTGATCTCAACCTCCCTAATGCAGGGATCATGAAGTTACATGTATGAAGACAAGAAAACCATGATATCCCCAACACGTTTTACAGTGTTATTAAAGCACCACTGTATGCATGAGGTCTGCCTCAGTATCCCCCCCCCCCCAAAACGTGATAAGACTGGTGTTCTGTCCAACCCATACATAGCCTGAGTGATGATGATGATGATATAATTTTATTAAAGAACAGATGACTATACAAGTACATATACTACAATATGGGCCAAGACGTAGGCATTATTGGCCCAACTTATATTCAAGAGAGAAAGGTTACATTGCGTACAGTGCAGACAGGAATCTTAAATTGATGACAAGTTGCTGGATACACAAGAAAAAAAAAGCTGGGTATCATAACTGAAATATTGTAACTAATTATCTTAATTTGTAAGAAAAGTCCAGATGTCTAAAATAAACTGGCCCACCCGTTCGATAATTTTGAAGTTCATAGCCTGAGTGATAACACCTATAGGCTGGACTGATACTATGTCGAAACCTTAGCTGACAAAATGGCCTGCATCCTTTTCATCACTTGGCGCTCTGAAGCGTGACGAACCCTTCAAAGCATGCATTGAAACGTCCGGGTACATGCACACTGATCATGATCAACCTCGCCACCATGAATTAGCGCTGTGGTACAAAGTGTACACTGAACACATAGTCTCTAAACCTACAGACGAGGTTGCCTAAAGGTCAAAGGTTACATCGGCCCCCACGAGAGAAAACCTAATGCGTACATTGGGTGATTTCAAAGTTGGTTTTAACACCGGTTTTACAATGCATTAAAGCATTGCAAAACCGGTATTAAAACCAACTTTGAAATCACCCAATGGCGCTTTAAGTGATATCTTGTTTAGCCTACTGTGCTGATGGTGTATTGTTTTATACATCCTCCATTCTATGAATCATGCATGAGCTCAGTTGTTTCAATGAGAAGTTAATGAATTTTGACAGTCTCTTTTTTTATCATGGCTTCATCACCGAGGGGAATTTCCCCAGATAATTACCAATATATTTTTCAGCTCTCGTTTAAGATTTTTATGAGTTCTTTATTTCAAAATAATTATGTGGCACAGAGGTGTGATAAAACATCCACCATGATTTTGCACTCACATAAGCTGTGGTTACACTACATAAATCCCCGTGCTTACACCGGGGATTTTGCGGTTACACCTATAAATCGCCGTGCTTATTAGCCCTAGCGAGCTCGAAGGGGCTACGCCGGGGCTTTCTGCCTGTAGTTCCGAGCACCCCGACAGTTGGCGATGCAAATCGATGGGGCATGCGCATGCGTATAAGCTGTTTCACGCCTCCAGTAGCCACCTGATTACGGAGAGTTGCCTACATGCAGTGCCCCTATCGCCGGGTTAAGGAACTTATTACCAATCGCATTTTGAGAAATGTAACCGCTCGCCGTATCAACGCCGTGTTTTATTTGGTTCGGAAAAACTCTTGTCTCAAAAAGCACGAGGATTTTAGATAGGTGTAACCAGGGTTATAAAGAAATTCTGTATTGAAGCACAATACTTTGTTTCAATCCACTTTCGTACAGGTCGAGGATGAGTATAAAAGGAAAAACTCACCTCTGCGTGCAAATAATTCAGGCGGGCAATAGGAATTCTTTCACATTGGGATACTAGTATTTTCACACTCCATGTCTTTGCCACCGTGTTGCGTATGTCGTTATCCATCACTTTGCATGCTGGCTGAAATGTACGCGACCAATGCAAACAGTCGGTACTGATTTATAAAACCTGACTCACGATGCAAACAACTTTGAGTCCTTTGAGACCACTTTGTTGGTTACTGGTTCGATATCGTTCGTGCTGCTGCTTATTGCAACGAGAATAGGCTTCATCAAAGTAATTAGTGACTAACACAGGGACAAATGAAAGGTTAAAAAACGCTTGTACATGTACGTAACTACCTGAGTGTGATGTTAATATTTCGTGCGTTCTCGGCTAATAAGGGAGGTTCAGATAACGTTCCGAGTCTCGACTCCGACTCCAGCGGATTCCTTTTTTTGGGAACCACGTCATCAAATACAACGGGGTTTTCCAAAGCAATGGTGTTTACTCATTCAGGAGAACGAATAGAACCCGCCTACATGTAGGTGGTAAATTTATCTCCGACTTGAAAAATCCGAATTTTAGCACCTCTGAGTCGGAGCGGGAGTGGGAGTCGGACCAGATACGGCTTTGTCGGTATGGGTTAATCGAGAGCAGAATGATGCATTCAAGAGTGGCGATAAAATCTAAATGCCACGACTAAGATGCTCCTTTCATTTGCTATTTCGGACATAAACCCCAAATCCAGCCTTGAAGCTAGAAACACTTTATCATGAAGTATTCGCGGACTCAACATTGAGATTATGAATTGGTAGAACATAGATGGAGGTACCCGACATGCCTGGCAACCTTTTTGCATCTAAATAGATATAGACTTTCCCTGACAGGTTCGGTATTCTTTCCGGCTCTCCAACACGCAACGAGGCCCGACATTTTCTTCCTTACTTTCTTCACTCATGTTGAGGACTATTGCCCGAAATGTCTTCAATAGAGTTGTTGTCTATTCATAACTGTTGGGCACTTCACGCAGTTCACTGTAGGGTGACAATACTTGCAATGTACAGCAACAGTTTGGGACCTTCAACAGTCATGAATAGACAACAACTCTATTAGCTACGGTTACACCTGGAAAATACGCTTGTTTTTCCAGACCCGTGTCAAACCCTTGTGTACGAAAAGCCCGGCGAGAGGTCACACTACTACATTGTAGTTAAGTAGCCCGGCGACAGGTGCGCTGCATGCGCTGACTCTTCGGTCGTTTCTGTATTGGCACACATTGTTGGAGGCGCGAAAACGACGTCACTAAATGGCTGCGCCATCTGTAGCCGTGCTAGGAACTAACGAAAACACGGGGATTTCGAAAACCACGGCGAGCTTGCCGTGTTTCAAAAACCCGTGTTTTTCAGACACGAGTTTCTTGAAGCCCGGCAATTCATAGGTGTGACCGCCAAAAACGCGGGGATTTTATATACTAGTACATTGTAGTGTAACCAAGGCTAGAGTGATCCAACCAGCCATCAACAGGGAAATTTGAAGTAACAGATTTTAGTGCGCTGTGTCGTCTCCCCATGTGTTACACAGTTAATGTGTGTTGTTGAGCGAGCTCTGGGGAGCAATATCCAGTCGGCCAAGATTGCTGGTCACGACCGTTTCGCTTTGGGTCATAGAAGGTACCGGTAGACAAAATCGATTTGAAACAGCTATTAAAGGCGATGGAGTTGGAGATGCATAGAAACCATTCTAGCCAGAAAAAACTATTAAAAACAACAGAGGTACGCCGCAATCATGGATAACGAAAGAGGTTTTGGTGCCAATTACACTCGGACCGCATCGTACGTGCGTTTTGGGCCAAGGCAAGTGTAAATGAAGTTTGAGCGAGCGTGATTGACATACATGTACTCTAAACTCCCACTTACCTGTCCCATTCCTGAACACGGAAAAAATGACCAAATCCTAAGTTGACGCTATCGCACGCTGTCATTCTTTGCCAGGCTCACAAGTAAGTGGGCAGGACATTACTCTTTCTGATCATACCCCCACCTCATCATCTTCAACTTAGGATTTAGTCATTTTTTCCGAGTTCAGGAATGGGACAGGTAAGTGGGAGTAGAGTACGTATATCGTATCGATCCAAAAATATTGTACAACAATGCTTTAGCCCTATACCAATAGTTTGTCTTAGATTTCCTCTAATGTATCATCAGTGAACCGCATATCCAACGAGCAATGCGACTGGACCAGTTCCAGCCGGTCAGGGACACAACGTAGGACTGGGACTCCTTAGTCCTGGTACTTAGCTTTCACACTGCGTAGATGAAATGAGCAGTTTACCCGTAATGGCCGTTCGGCGAAGAAACCGTTCTGTTTTAACGGATACAAAATGTCTAGCGCCGGTAATGGTGTTGTTTATGTCGGCAACGTGTCTTCAGGAATAATCACCTCAGCGTCCCTATTATGGTTTGTTGGTCATCGTGGTTTCCTGATTTAGTGTTACTGCCCTGAGATGTTTCCGGGGGCCCTGGTAAATATGATGATCAATTCTATACGTGGATTTGTCTTAACGATGTTTACATCCCGTGCATCAACGTTATTCTTCTACATTAGCCAGTCTGTATTACATTATACGGGTCATCTCTTTGACGACCCGCGAAATTGCTAACCAAACATTTCATCAAGCTGGATAATAGCGTTTTTTAAATGCTGCGCGTACCAAACAACCTGATGACAATTGTATCACGCCGAAGCTGTGGCCGACCAAACGCATGATATTTATGTCCAACCTCCTTTGTAAGCATCTAGTACACTGTAAAAACAAATAGGTACATGTACAGCGTACCCATGGCCAAGGGTAAATTCTTTGTCCAATTTTCAAGAACATTTTCCGCGGGCCCGCTGTACCCATCATACGGGGACATAGAACTCGGAATGAGTTTAGGCCACGCTTTTTTTATTCCTTGTTTCGCGGGCCCGCCGCTAGGTGAAAATAGGAAAATGAAAAAAAAATAAAATTTTATTTTTTCGGGATTTTCGCGAGCCCGCCGCTCCAAAAACTCCACAAAATGGAAAAAAAATAAAAATTTATTTTTATTTTTATCCCGCCCGCCGCTCAGGAGGCCGAGATCGAAAATACATTTTTCAAAAATAGGCCTATTTTGTCATGTTACCGTCCGATCGATGTCATGATGCGCGGTTTCTGACAATCTGCCAATCTGTACCAACAGCCTCGCGCAGATTTTCACTTTGCTCTACTGATCGTATAGACCTATGTACAGTAGCTGCACAGAAACCCGGCACTGACTTGCTTGAGGCTGTCATCCAACAATATGGCGTGGTTCCTGGTCACTCGTCACCTTGGGCCAAAATTTGACCGTGCCTGCATGCAGGTAAGCGATGATACGATCACAATCAGCTCCTGTGTCATTCATACCACATTACACGGATCGGTGCGCATGAGAATATAACTGACTATATTGCGAGTGCAGTACTAACACTAAACATCAACATCAACACGGAGCCCAAATCCGAAGACTGTCAGTTGGTAGCGCCACCTGTGATGAAGTGACCGCACTGATTTGAACCTAATCTGCCTGCAGGGGTAGCGAGCATAAAGAGGTCGTAACCCTACGTCAGGCCTAAACTAGGCGTAGTGCAAGGGCCACAACGAGCACTACGCCTGGCTTAGGCCAGACGTAGGGTTACGACCCCTTTATGCTCGCTACCCCTGGTCCTTTGAACAATCTCAGTCAGAAGGTAGGCATGTAAGGTACTGTTCCATGTATATGACCATGGTGGTTAGAGGAAGACACCTTTTTTATTTAAGTACATGTATAGACAGTTAAATTGATCATAAAAACTCAAGTTGCTTGCTCAGTTACTCCCTCGAATAAAACAAGAGCCACGTTGGTTTTAGTTATTTAACGCCGTAATGATTAATAACTTGTCAAGCTGACAAACTACTCAATAAGAGTCTAAGATAATCAGCGGATGACACAACAGACAGTATCGTATACATGCAACACAACCATAATGACTAATTTTCCCTCGTGCTGCCAACCCTAGACCACAATTATCTCAACTCGATTTGGACCAGCTAGTTATTAAATCGACGTCATCTTCAAGGAAGAAATTACCATATCGCAATAAAAAGGCTGCCTTATGAAGAAATTAGTCCAAAAGTAATTAACTCGGGCTCAAAGGAGAAGAACAAGATGAGACGGGCCGTTTTCCATTATCATGCAGTTGACGGCTACTATGACTAGAATATAGAAAGAAAGTACCGGGCTCTTTATTGGCTATACTTCAGTATTTTCGGAGGCAGATACTGTTCAAAATTTCCGTCATGTTTTTTTTTCAACCGCAAGGATCAATATTGCAAGAAGCGTAATGAAATTCACTGCTTTCACTTTTGACTCTCAAAGTTGATGGGTGGAATGGGTGGTACGTTTTAAGCACTGTCTGTATAGATATACAAAGAGCAGACAAAGAAGTACGCACGTGAAATTGAAAGCCGATAAAACATTATTCATAGGATCTATTTATGAAATGGCCCAATGAAAGAGAAAGCACAAAAATTGACACACAAAATGATGATAAACAGGAAGTCAATCTTAGCAAATTTTCGACCCCAATCGGGGTCTTCTTCAGGCTGGCACTTTCAAGTCGTGCTACCAGAAGTGTATGAAATGGCCCAGAGGCTAATACTCCGCTGGGTGTTACTGTAAGCCACCAATACAAACCAGGAGGAACGAAAGAAAATTTTAAGTCGAAATGTACTAGGGTCATACGATCATGGGTAAAGTTTGACGTACGCATACATGTAGGCTATCTAGGTACAAATTCACACGTAGCTGCTATGCTTAGCAGAAATCAATTTTTAAAAATGGTCAACTGGTGGTAGCCGTATAAGGTCCACATATTTGTTTTACACATGAGTATCTTGATACATACTCACACCGACTGAGAACACTGAAGCTGTTATCATTCATGGCATATGGGCTTCAGTCGAGTTTTCAAGATGGCGGACTGGCGGCCATATTTGAGGCCCAATTGGCCGGAATTTAATGTTGGCCTACGCAGGATACCTACATGTAGCACATGTAGCTACATGCTTTTTCAAGGTCAAAACATTCTAGCTGCAGTATACATTAGTTTATAAGATAAGGACCAAAAGATGGCCGGATCTATGCGACGCGAGAGGCTAAAAAGTGTGCAGAAGTCTTTGTGTCTTTGACACGAGTATATTCCAGTCCTCTGGCCCAAATGTTTTTTTTAATTATTTTTTGTGTTATCGGGCCCCGCCATTTCCAATGCGGCCCAAATAAATAAATAGATCTACATGTAGCTAGGGGCAGTGATGGTCACGCGGGTTCGTGACAAAATGCAGGAGTGCATATGTGGGCAAATAAGCTAAGGCAATAAGGGTAACGATAATAGGAATAGTCCTTTGGGATGGCAATCAGTCGTCGTCAACGCCGAAGTAACTACCATACTCTATGAGAAATTTTGATGGTTTATATTAGGTACTAATTGTAGAGAAAGCATGAGTATTTGCACGACTGTTGTCTTAACATTAACTTTTCGTATCGAGCTCTGATGAAATGGGGAGCGGTACGAGTTGAAGGAGGAATTGCACATCAAGGAGATGACAATTGTAGCGCCTTCTCTCAATATGGTTGATGTAAGCCGCTTGGGAAAGAACTCAATTAGCATAACATTAGCAGGACAGTTGAGCTCGTTGTGCTTATTTTGTCGCGACGAATGTTTGATCGGGTCCCAGGTCGCTATTTGAGGATAAGGCTTACTTACATGTAACACTAAGTCGAATCACTTTTCTTATTTTTTTCAAACAAAAAATACTAGTATACGATGACTTGTGTCTATCTAGTGTGTCCTTAAAATATGAACGATCACACTCCAACTTATTTATTACGAAATGCATACGAAATACCAATTAAAGTAAGAGGTACGATCTATCTACATATAAGCTTGTAAGGATCGTGTGAAAGTGGCACTTTATAGAGCAGAAAGCCATTCAGATCACAGGCAATTTGACCAAGCATCCATCTTGATCCAAAAGTGATACGTACAGAAAATTACCAATTCTGCTGTAATTAAGTCTTGCACGCTANGGCTTTTCCCCACTGTGCAGTCCCCAAACAATTTTCTTTTAATGCTGATATTTCTGTTCGGACATTGAGTAAATAGTGAATGTAAAGTACACTGCAATACATGCGCAATGTCTAATATTGCAATGATGTTCATGTGCAGCATACATGTACTGTGATTTCTGCATTCAGGCCTAGCGTTCAAGGAGGGTTGCGTGCTTTTTGCATGATGCGACAAAAAATTCTCAAATATGGGCCGACCGCACAGAAAGTACGATAGTGCTACCGGCGCCTATCGGCAGTTAGTTATAACGCATTTTGCCATTAACTAAACCGCCGATAGGCACCGAAAGCACTATCGGACTTTCTGTGCGGTCGGCCCTCGTCTACAGTGGCAGACGACACGAATGGTACGAATGATACAGGTGCCCCCAAAATAATTGTCCATGTCAAACCAGGTGAACTCAGAATTTAGATTCCCGGGGTCCTGATATACTGGGATCTCCTTACTTGAAATATAGTTCTTATTTCATCAAAATCAGTCAATCCAATCAAAAAGTTGTGTCTCATTTTTTTGTGCAGGAAGGTCAACCCTCAACTAGGAGCGTTGTCAAATAATTTGACTTGGTTGATGAACGAGAGAGAGTTCAGTATGACATTGCTGCACAAAGAAATGAATCAGACATAACTTCTGATTGGCTTTACCGATGTAGATGAAGTAAATAAAAAGTAGTAAGTAAAAAAAGATTCTCCATCAGAATCCGCTGAAACCAACATTCTAAGGTTGCTTGGTTAGGCCAGGCATTTTTGGGGCCGACTACCCTGTATATCAGCGCGCGGAGGGTATGCCTGTTTGCGATATACAGTTTGTACTTATTCACCTCTTCTTGTCTCGCGCAACCACACTCCGGCCACGATCGTATCGAGTTTGGCCTCAAACGCGACTTATCGCGTATGCTGCGCCACACGTGACCTAAAATGGCGTGTGGAGGACACAGTGATCTGACTTCATAACCGGCATTTACCGGCAGCATATTGACGAGTAAAATGCCAAATGACAGATCTTTGTTAGGATAAAGGGATAGCTTTGATGCTTTTGTAGAGAGTAGGATTGCGCTAAACTTTATTATAAGTCTGATAGAGGAGCAAAACAGTGCTTTGTGCACGTTTTCGTGGGAGGACTCGACGCTTCGATTTGGGATTTTGCCGACTGCGTTCACCAAAAGATTGATTTTTCGTTTGTTGCCCCTTGCTGAGGATTTTCTTCACAATGAAAATGTTGCAAATGAAAGGGACAATCGTTCTGCGTATCTCGCTCTGTTGGCAGTGACGACACACATTCACTCAACCAATCAGCTGGCATGGCCCGAATATGGACATGCGGAGAGAGAATCCACGTGGATCAAGTCCCTTGGAGGATCTCCCCGGTCGGGATTGTGTGGCCAGAAGGGATCGGACACAATCTACCTTTTTACATCCGCGAATAAACTCTTTATCAGCTTTCGGCCACTTTCTCAATCGTCACTCTGTATCGGACGGATGCCCCGTCGACGTGAATGTTAACTTTTACATATAAGTATTCCTAGACCGATAAATCATCTCAAAATCTCATTTATTATTACCTCAATTTCCTTCAACGCCATTCCTATCATGTTCAAACTTTAGATATCGTTCATCTTCTCATGATTTATCGGGCGATCGGGAGAGAGACCGAGCAGTGATGTATTCACAAAATCCAGACAAAAACGTGTTTGTTTTACGTCGAGAAGATGGGATCAAATTCAAGTCATGCGCTAGAATGATTCCCTAGCAAATAGAATTGATTTTCAAACAGGACAAATCAATTTCAGGACGATTGACTTCTCTGTATATCATTATTTGCCTTGAGAATGAATCAATTTTTCAACCAGTGAACAATTTTTGTGTCTATAATCAGTCCCACCCCTTATCTGTGTTGATGATACATTAACAGGGGCGTATCAGAAAGTACAATCAGTGACTCTCTGCTCTTACATTTTTGCGTAATCATACACCACGCTTCTGCCGCCGAGAAGACGGGCGAGTGTGTTGCCATCTATTTTTTAAGCCACCATCAAAGGTTTCATGAAGCCATAGATTGTGACGAGTACATGAGGTCTAGCGTCCAATGGAAATATCTAGTATGTCACATTTTGGTATTTTCGAGAAAAATGGGTTTATATTTCCAGGTCCAATATTAAGAGTTGGAATGACAACTTGGCCTTTAGCTTCTCTTTGCTATCAGCGCACTCAACAATGGGGCTTTGTTTCTATTCAACTATTATTTTCCACACATCCTGTTTGCACAGGGTTTCGTTATTTCAGATTTACTTGTAATATTGGGATCCAGCTCATTATACATGTACTTCTGGTACATGTAGCTCGACTTAAAAGTGCCACCCTGAAGAAGACCCCGGTTGGGGTCGAAAATTTGCTAAATTTCTGGAGGACGACTTCGGTTATTATCATTTTGTATGTCGCCTTTCGGATTAGGTTTTTAAACGGAATAAATTATCGAGTAACTGCTTGGCATGCGCCGTGAAATATATTAAGAAAACAGCTGTTCGACATTTTATATATTCATGACAGTAGGCCTATTTATTCTGCTGTCTAGCAGGTGTCTCTTCATAACTTTTTTCTCCACACTGCCACAGAGCAAAACTCACAAAATGAAATTTCTAGTGGTATTGTCGTTAGTTCTTCTGATTGTTGCATGTGTCCAATATACGGAGTCGGCCGTCACTGAGGACGAGCTTGTTTCTGAGGTCATTGACCGGGCCCGCCGATATGTTAAGCGGACGGACTTGGAAAGATTGCTACGCGCTTCCTCAGGCAAGTCTTTCCTTTCTGCGTTTTCTCTGGATCGGAGAGACTATGCTATGAGAGTGATACATTCGGCGCGTTTCCACTGCGATTTTCACAGGCATTGGGATTACCAACAGGCCATACATTGGGTGATTTTGAATGCAGTGTGACACTAGTGTTCCGTGTTAAGGCCCGTCTACACGATCATACATATTTTGTTCAAAATACCATCAAACATTTGAATGATGATGATTGTTCAAGTTTGTTGTGGATTTCCGTGGAGTTTGGAGCCTAAAGGGTTGCCATTTGTACAAATGTCACATGATGCAGTCAGGGCCGGATCCAGGATTCACAGAAAGGGGGGCGTAGCGCGACAAAGTTGGTGAGCCCCGAAAAAGTGAAGCCTAAACGGGGGGTCTGGGGGCTCTCCCCAGAAACATTTGACAATTTAAGTGCTTTTAGATGCATTTTCCAGGCATCTGAGAGCAAAATACTAGAATTTTTATGTGATTAAATTTTTCTTGCTAAAAAAATCATTGCTCTGCCAAAAAANTCCACGAAGTTGAGTATTTTCTCGATAAGGGATAGGAAGCGATGTTCTAATATGGCCGTATACGATTTTGTACATGGTGATCATGTCACCTCTGTCTCTACGATAAGCAAGAGTAGGTAGCGAAAGGGCCTTCAGTCTATCTTCGTAATCTTGGTTTCTTGTTGTCGAGACCAGCCTCGTCGCCCGCCGTTGTACTCTTTGGAGCCTAAAGGGCTGCCATTTGTACAAATGTCACATGATGCAGTTGTGCCACATGACATACACTGTTTATAAACCTTCTGATTGGTAAATGGCTTGAAATGTTGTGAGATGTTGTGAAAATTTGTTGGCAAGATGAAACATGCAGCTAAAAATTTGAACATCATCATACATGTTGGATGGTGTTCAAGTTTGTTGGGAAAACGGTCTACACGATCGTACATTTTGTCCATGAACAAATGTGTTTTGAACAAATGTATGATCGTGTAGACGGGCCTTTAGTGTCACGTGTTAATGTTAATTTAAACCCTTCATACAAGTGTTGGCGTTATACCGACACCAGTGTTGGTGTTACACTGACACCAGTGTTGGTGTTACACTGACACCAGTGTTGGTGTTACACTTGCCTATCAGCAATCCTAGCCACAACTTCTTGGATCGGAACAAAAAAAAACTAATCAGTAACATCAGCAATAAACTCTTCCTGGTATCAATTCTTAGAGGTTAGTGTTGGCACCTACAAAAAACCTTTACAAATTAGTGGTCTAAACAAGTTGAAATGAACACCAGTGTTCGGTGTTAACACTCACTAACTCTAACTCTAAAATGTGATTACACCAACACCTGCTGATATCGCCAAACATTTTATCCGTATTGTTCCACTAACACTGAACACTGCACTTTCACACCGAATTCAAACATCACCCATTGTTAAACAATCGAGCGATTATCCAAATAATCCTGCGAAAACCGCACCGCTCGCCGCAGACCACGGCCGAATCAGTCCGCTGGGTAGTGGAAACGGGCCTTTATTCATACTTATAGTGAATTCATAGGCCTACTTATAGTGAATTCATACTTTATTTATATTTATATTCACACTTACAGTGCGCGCCGGTATATATAGAGGCTTGATTCGTCGTGGGGGTTGAGTGACATCCCGCTGGTGAGTTGATCGTTGGACATATTTTATGGAAATCGCCCACAGCGCTGAGATAATCCAAAATTTTAAATGTGATTGCAAAGTCGACCTTTGGCTAGACCGCATTCACCCCAGATTCAGATTCAGATTTCACTATCAACTAACTTTATCGTTTGGTCTTTTTTTCAGGTGGCGAGCTGCGTTTGCTGCGGCAGAAGACAATGAGGAACCCGCAGAACTACGCCACGACGTGGCGCTGTCAGTGTAAGACCCGGAAGTCCTATTTTCTAACAGTATTTCCATTTACTTCTTGCCCCAAAATAAACAACTCTCTTTGGTTCAATTTTGATTAAATTACACTCTCCTGTTTCATGTTCTCCATAATATATCACTGCTTTGTTTCGTCAGAAATGCCACAGGATGCCAATACTGACAACGTCTTTTGGGGAAATTTCCACGGAAAATTGAGTAGAAAAATGTACACATGCTTTGACGACGTGACGTCAACAGCGAAAAAAGTGACGTCAGTACGTCATTCGGGTCTTATACTGACTGCGCCATCTGCAGTCATGCGGGTTCCCCATTGAGGATGGCTGTGTTCTGTCAACACATCTCGTTTTATCCAAAATAAAAAAGTGAAATACAGTTCCGCACTTTCATTTTCTTATTCATTCATACCAGAACCGTTGATTCCTCGAGTTCAGAGACGGTTACAAATCAGTTACTTGGTGTGAAAACAACACTGGCACTCTCTGCAAGTATGGTGGTGTCATCTGCATACAACAATGTAAATAAACGCAGGAGCTGTGTTGGGTTCAAAGGAAATTGCTCTGCTTCAGCCTTACCACTCAAGGATGTGATGAATTGCAAAGTTTTGCCATCATTACTTTCAAAGAAATCTTCCATATTATTCAGGACCCAGCCTGACTCTCAGATATTTTATCATTGTCATTAATATACTTTGTAATGCGTGAATTCAGAATACCCGTAAACAACTTTCCCAGGCAACTTACCAATGTGATGCCCCTATAGTTATCTGTATCATTAGGGTCACCCTTATTCTCATCCTCCCACAGCAGGGGTTTTTACCTCGCTCCTCTTCATCCACTCACACAAACCCCTGCCGACATTCGCCGGAATCCGTGGAGTATCAAAGCCATTCCAGCAAATGTTCATCCCCACCATCTCATCCCAAGTAGGCCGGTGATTGATACACATGCACTACGCAGGTTTGAACAAAGCTGACCCAGCAGGTCAACATGAAATAACTCCAGCGGCGTATCTTTGGCGACGTGTGGCCTGAGAATGATATACATTCTGTACGATGAATGTAGGATAGGCTGAACTCAACTTAGGTTGAATCGAGCGGTGTAAATAGGTTAATGGTCGGCATGGGTCAGCATAACCAATGTCAGCTGCTTGGCTGTGAATATTACAAGGGCCGTTATGCATGTATACGTGTAATTGATCTCCAGTTAGGGTGAGGTGGGGAAGCTGAGGTACTTCAGCAATGTGTTGAGCGTGACACTACGATACAATCTACGTGTAATGTCTGTCATCTTAAGGTGACTCAGAAATGGCGTTCGCTGATTGGGCGCATTTTCTTGTGCGCCAAATACCCCAGCAAATCAGGCGGATGTCCTCAGGGGTTTGTCTGCGGTGACGAAGGGAGCGAGCAGTAAGAACGCCTGATATTCTCAGGATGCTTATTCTTGTAGATGGGCTTGATCTCACCAACAGTCCAGCTACTTGGGACACAACCACTCTCCAGTATCAGATTTAAAAAAAGCTTAGTATAAACCTCTAACATACCTGGGCAATTCAGGCTGCATTTTAACATTTCATTTATAATTTCATCCAAGCCACCTGCTTTACAATTCTTCAATGACTTTATTGTTTTCCTAACTTCAAGAGATGTTATCGGATCATTCAGGGAGGACATGTCAGTTGCTAAGATCATTATCATTGTCTAACTCTTCAGCTGTATTATTTAAGTTATCATTCAATTTACTGAAGTGCTCAAAGAAGTCCTCGACCTTTAGGTCTACCTCCTTACTGCATCCCGTTGTTTTGCTTTTATTCAGTAAGGCCCAGAATTTTTAGGGTCACGTGACTCAAGCTGTCTAATCTCTTCTGCATAAGCCCTATTGTGGGCATCCTTCTTTTTCTTGATGATGTTCTTATATTCTTTGGCAGTTCGTTTCGTCATGTCTAGATTTTCTGCAGACCTAAGGTCCCTATATCTTCTCTTCGCTATGTTGAACTCTCTTCTCAACACCTGCCATTCATCATCAAACCATTTACTAGTATTCACACTGCTTGTACTGACATGACGTCGTCCCTTGGATGATCAGCCTTTCTCACTTTCTGCCTCATACCACACTGAGTTGCAGTACCACTCAACAGTTCCGTTAGACAAGATACAGCATCATCTATACCTTCAGATTCAACAGTCTGATGATTTTCCTCCAGTGATCTTAACCTTTCATTCACTTCGGTGAGGAGTTGGTTTTCAGATAAACAATTCACAAATAAACCTTCCCTGTCGTTCTTCCATCTTATTTTTGAACTTATAGTACACACACGCCACCTATTATTCATGACGATTCAAGGTGTGATTGGCCGTGCTTGGTGAACCGCATCTCTCGAACAATGAGCCGCTATAGGTGTCACGTCTGCTGTATATAGACCGATAGGAGGAGGGTTAAGCCCGGAAAAAAATAAGACATACATGAAATATGTGTCGCTGTGTCTGTTGAAGACTCCTCAATCACATAGTAATTACGTAATTAGAAACGGCGTTTTAATGTATTTTGGCCCATTTTGTGTTAATTTACATAATTATGTCATTTCTTATTACATAAAACAATTAAAAACATGCTTGTCTGCTTCTAAGGCACGGCAATACATTTATGGGGTGTAAATCCAACCGTTCAAAAGTTAGCTGTACATCGGTTCCCATTCTCCTGTAAATACATGACAAAGCTCTGTTCTTGGGTCGAATGATAAAGTCAGTTCCAAATATTCAAACCTTAATAAGACATTTTCCCCAAAAGGGATTCATGGGGATTTTCAGTATGTGGTTTCTCGCAGTCATATGCATAAAATGACAAAAAATCGTTCATATCCTAATTTTTTTCAGGTTTTGGGACAAGATTGATCTCTCCTACCAGTCTATATAAGTCACCATTTGACCAAATGGATAACCCCATACTGCTCTCTCCCGTGGATAGGACTGTCAATCACTGGTTGTTGTGTATCCGCCATCATGTGCGTTTATTAGCCAATAGACGACTGCTGAAGCCTGGGGGAAGGGAATGAGGCCGATTCGAGTGCCACCCCTGAGATCACCTTGTGAACCGTGTCGCCGCCAGGCTTGTATCCACTTGCAGAAGGATCGTTGCATCATTCAGTAATTTTACATTTGTATACAAATAATTACATGCACATGTCAAAATTTATGGTACATGTGTGCAAAAACATGTGCACACAGAATTATTTTTATATTCAACTAGAATTGGAAATTTGCTTGACAGCAAGTTTTATGGTCCCCACATGGCAATGCAGAAGCTGACCTAAATCAAGCGAGGAAAATAGATATTTTTTACATGGGTGGGTAATTTTTGAGCCACTCTGCAATCAAAGATGGTTTTGAGAATGGAGTGAAACGCTAGCGCTCACCAAACTCAGGCTTTTTAACCTGGTTCCATGGGCGGTAAAAAGTCCTCCTCATCATACTCTTCAAGAGGGTTACTCCTGTCCCGAATCTGCCGAATACGCTGATCAAACCCGCACCCTCTCTGCAGATCACGCAGTCGGTTGATAGCGATGATCCATCGTCAACCTTCATACAGCAAAATGACGCTGAACATACAAAATGTAGGTTCCGAAGTACTACATGTATGAACAGGCAGCGCTCCACCACCATTGGCTAACCCATGGAAGTATTAGAAAGTCGTAATAATACCTCCATGGCTAACCCTACATGCGAGCATGGTTAACTGCCTAAAATGTTGAGCAGTAGCCGATGGATTGGTTGAACGTCGTTTGATGAAATCGACCGATGTCTAACAAACCATCGGAACATTAAGAAAGTCACTGGCTAAAAACTGTTTATCACCATCTCCTGAACCACTGGTTAACCATTGACTGAACAACAAGTCGACTGGTTGTTGTTTTTCAACGCTTCACACAACTTCCTTCGCTGAAAATTGCCTGTTTAGCATATGATACTTGAGGTCTAACAACTCTGGTGTACCGACATTCAAATTCACATTGTTCTCGTCATCTGGTGGATTGTTGCCTCATTCAGTTATTTTACATTTACATGTATATACTGGTGCAAATTACAGTCATGTATGTCTAAATTTATGAAAAAACATGTGCACAGGATAATATTATTTTCATATTCATTGTCACCACATGGCAATGCAGAAGCTGACCTAAATCAAGCGAGGAAAATAGCTATTTTTTATGGGGGTGGGGCAATTTTTGAGCCTCTTTGCAACAAAGATGGTTTTGAGAATGGAGTGAAACGGTGAGCGCTTATGGCAAGCCGTTTGTACACTTATTTAGTGAAACCCGGTATTTCGAAGAAAAACTTGATATTTCGATCGAAAAACCATGGTTTTAAGCCGAGTTACGTGTACGTACAGTCATTGAGTTTATCTACGCCTACTACCTTGAATATTTCAAATATTACTGGGCCAATTTTAACACGGTTTGTACCACATGAAAGTATATAACCTTGGTCATATTTCTGCCTCAAACTTTTGGAAATTTGGAAATATCATAATCATGTAATACCTCATTAGAAAACCCCCTAAAAATCAACATTTTTATTATGGAATTGTTTTTGTGACTTTTGTTACAAGGTTGATAGAGTGGAAGTTTCTAAGGATTTTGAGCTTTGTTTCGTCAAAATATCTTGAGTGGTTGATGAGATATTTGAGATTATCAAAATTTCGATATTTTGAGAATTTCCAATTTTTCAAAACATTTTGATATTAGTAGACAGAGCTCACCTAGAAACGTAGGAGAATGAAGTTTTGGAACTTTCAGCGTAAGCTGGTTGGAAGTTACAGCTGTCTTAAGTTAAAGCGTTTAGCATATCAACATTTTGATATTCTGAAAATATGAATATCTCGGCCCAGTTAAGCAAAAAGTTCCAAAAGTTTGTAAGCCCATATTCTAAGGTTAGCTTTAACTAATGACATCAAAATTTCCTGAAAAACACGAAAATCTCAAACTATCAAAATTTTGATAATCTCAAAATATCTCAGCAACCACTTGAGATATTTTGATGAAACAAAGCCCAAAATCCTTAGAAAGTTCCATTCTATCAAAACTGCAACAAAAGTCAAAAACAAATTCCATAATAAAAATTTTGATTTTTAGCGGGTTTTCTAATGAGCTATTATGTATGGTTGTACATGTATTCGAACGGCCATGTCTCTAAAGCCATATATTCTAACCCCGATTCGAAATGGGGAAAATGCCTAATCTTAGGTTATTCACAGAAGTTGGGGACACATCTTGCCCTGACAAGGGTTCCTATCACTCCTACTCTCGCTCAATCCACCCTTGTCTTAAACTACCCACATTTCCCACTCGCATTGCCGCTGAGAGATGAGCGGCCAATCAGAGCTCTCGCTGAGCTGTCACCTCGCCTCCAGGAACTGAACAATTAACGAAGTACACGAAATACGTAGTGTATGTGACCAGATGCACCTGGGCGCGAGGTGAATCAACAGAGCAAACATGGCGGCTTCAGAACTTCGATCTGTCGCTTGGGGTCAGAAATTTGCGGAAAATACAACGTTTCGTCGCTAGCTTCACCTCAGAAGGATACTATTCATGTGTTTGCATCAGGGAAGGACTTGTTTGTGTAAAATATGACCGGGAAAGGGATACCATTCATGTTTTACTCGGCTTCAACTGCGTCGAAGTTCAGATGTCACTGTGGACTACTAATATATGCGAGGACTTTTCTGATTGGCTCTTCTTTCTATCGATGTTCTTCGCGATTTAACAAATAATTATTGTTTTTTGACGAATTATGCTGTAAAATGAAGGATTTTGATATCAAGTAATAAAGAACACAGGTATGCTTAACGTTGAATATGTTTTTGGGTGAAATATTTTCTTCTGGATTATATTTGATGACAGCAGTGGGGGCGAGCGTGATAAACGGCACAGTCTGCTGCGAGTGGAATTCAGGAGGGAAAATGTCAAGGGTGAAGGGAGCGTAGTTCGAAGGGCGGAGTGACCGTAGGCCTTGATATGTCAAGATGTGGGGACAAGACTGATCCCCCGCGCCAATCTGTTCTCTCTAAGCAATAGACGCAGTTCTCCTTACACTGGGAATTCATCATATGCCACGAAGTGGAGGACGTCAGCCCACTTTAGCAAATCCCACCGCACATAACACGCGTGGAGGTTTTTCCATAGGGGACTTAGATTTTGGCGTCCAACCGAAAAACGCGAACACCTCTCGCCAAGTCCACGTGTGCGACATTTGGATGCAGCTTTGGATCCCGTTCTTCAGGTACATGGCATGACGTCAGGGCAGGGCAACGGCACCTCATTTTTGTTAAAAATGTCGCTGCATACATAATCTGAGTGGGAACTGGATTTCGGTGTGCAGTCATCTGCACCCCCATTGCCTCAAAAAGAACTGTGGATACCCCGAACGACCAGATAACTTAGTCCCCCCCCCCCAAGTAAGTATAAGAATACTTCCATGCACGAACGGACCAGGGCCCGGTTGCACCAAACTTGTCTTAAGTTCTTATCGTAAGATAAGGAATTTGGGACAACCCTAAAGGCGGCCTTCCACCTGAAAGTTTTCTGTCGCAATTTTCCTTATGGAAACCTATGGAAAATTGTCAAACACTCTGTTGCAGGTGGTCCAAAATTTGCTCGTGTGTCTATTGTTGAGGACTGCCGCGTATTGTTCGAAAAGATTGCAGACATTTCTGGCGAGGAATAGAACATGTGCTATTCCAAGCAATAACTGTCGGACACTAAAATAACTGGCTGACATAATCTTTATAGGCCTCTTCCACGCTACAGAAATTGATCACGCAACAGAGTGTCTGACAATTTTCTATAAGTTTACAAAAGGAAAATTGCGACAGAAAACTTTCAGGTGGAAGTCCGCCATAAGACATGTCGTAACTGCGGTTGCACCAGAAACCTCGTAGCTTGTCCCAAAATGCATATCCTGTCGTAGGCCATGCACTATGGGATTATGCACAGCAACTGCACGGTCAGCTGTCGAAAGAACCATTGCATGGAAGCAGGCGGGTTTGGCTCAATCACATGAGACTGCAGCCTATTGAAAAGGTTTGCCGGCTAATAGCGGTGACAGACATGTTTACACAACTTAGCCAGACATTTGCCTGTCGACGATGAAGATGGGGATGGGAAGCTGATGGAAGAGCAGCCGGAGGGAAACATGCTGGACGCTGATGGTGATAGGCATGAAAGGATAGCCAGGAGGAACCAAATTGTGGAGATGCTCAGAGCATGCTTTAGACACTGAATGATTTTTGGTATTAAAACATGCCGAAAAGTATTGTTCCATTAAATAAGATTGTACGGAATATGTCACTATAAGACAGGGCAAACACATACATGTAGCCCAGACGTACGGTGGCCCAAACATGCCACGTATATATTTTTATCCACATTAAAATATTCTGAACATATTTGTATTTTTCCTCTAATTTCCACCCGGGTGTAAAACATTTTCACCCGGGTGGAAAACATTCTCACCCAGGTGAAAAACATTGTTTCCACCCGGGTGGAAAACATTCTCACCCGGGTGTAAAACATTTCCACCCGGGTGTAAAACATTTCCACCCGGGTGGAAAACATTTTCACCCGGGTGTAAAACATTTTCACCCAGGTGAAAAACATTGTTTCCACCCGGGTGGAAAACATTCTCACCCAGGTGTAAAACATTCCCATCCGGGTGGAAAACATTTTCACCCGGGTGAAAAACATTTCCACCCGGGTGTAAAACATTTCCACCCGGAAGGAAAACATTCTCACCCGGGTGTAAAACATTTCCACCTGGGTGTAAAACATTTCCATCCGGGTGAGAATGTTTTCCACCTGGGTGGAAATGTTTTCCACCCGGGTGAAAATGTTTTCCACCCGGGTGGAAATGTTTTCCACCCGGGTGGAAATGTAATAATGTTCAGAATTTGGTAATGCGGATAAAAATATATGCATGGCATGTATGGGCCACCGTACAGATGGCTAACCGCAATGAGGTGTTTTTAAAGTCGACTGACCTGGCTGAATGGTGAGTAGACAGCGTTGGGCCAGTCACCTTTAAAACACCCCCACCGCATTGAGATTTGCCGTCCATGTGCGCCCAGCCTTACCATCTAAGTCACCTCCCCACTAGACGTATCTTTATGCCTTAAGTTTGTGTCGTAAGATATGCTGGTGCAACAGTTTTAGTGTAATTTATATCTGTTGCACCAAACTTGTCTTACACTACACATAAGTCCAAATGCGTAGGACAGGAAAGTTGGGATGATGTCCTAAGACATCGATGGTGCAACCAATTTTTGTTCTTAACGTTCAGACAGCACCTACGACCTTTGGTGCAACCGGGCCCTGGACACGCATAGGCATTCTACTCGAGCGCCATCTGGACTCCGCAGTAGAAACTGCTGGGCGGATTTCGACAGAATCATGGAGTCAGTCCCGAGGTTTTCTTGATGGACAGAGATTGTATTGTAATTAGGAGCTGTCAGTCATTTGACCAACAGGTGTCACCACGATATAATTGAATGCCCAGCGGACCCATTCATGCTTGATTTAGCACCAATCATGAGCATTTTCTTTTGTATTGTTCCTAGAATTTTGCTGCCATCTTTTGGCAATAAGCCCAGCTGATTCCTCCTATTGGTCATGTCTATAATTCATCTATTCTTCTTCACCTACCGAATATGGGCTCCAGTTGACACCGAAAGTAAGAAATTGTCTCTGTGTACATAAAGCATCTTGACTACCAAGGGTTTGTGACATCGCTCCGCCCTCCGACTACGCCCACACAAACCCTTGACGAACTTCACTGTGGGAAGCTGTTTCCAACGAGATGTTCCTGTTTGTGGACTGACTCCCGCTGTTAGTTTTCGTTTTTCATCATACATGTAGATCGATCGTTATTTGCAATAAACCTGAACATTTCTAAATACCCATGATACCACGTCAGTTTTTCTGCTCACCTACCTTCTCTGGTTTAGAAAATTGGCGGTATTTTTGTTCAACAGCGTAGTTCATGCGAGTAGTGGGTAAATTGCAATTGATAGAATGGCTGACCATCCTCGTTCCTAATACTTTCCAACCACAAAATATACAGCGGTCGGTTTAATTGGCTTGTTGATAACCTGGGAGCGAGGTTGGCTAAAAAGTGTCCTGATTGGTGCACGGCAACTCGAGGTGCGAGGGAAACAGAAATCCTGGCGAAGTTCTCCATGGGTTTGTGCGTACGAAGTATGAGGTAGTACAGACACATGGTAGGCCATGATGTATGTACTGTACGTAAAGAAGCTGTATGATGCTCTCGATAACAGTGTGCAGGTGACATGTCTTGTTGGCCATGACCAAGAACCTTCTTCGTCACAGTCTCCTCGACGCGTAGCTCAACGTTGTTTCTAATTTATTTGTGATTTGTTCTTTCCGTTTCAAAACATACTTTATCCTTGCCTCTAAGAGGTCAGTCCAGAGTAACATGACTAGGCCTTTGGTCCATACCATAATAGGCGCCGGAGCTTCGTTCTTTGTTCGACCAATCAGAACAAGGAAGTTTGTTGGAATATTGTACTCACAATGACCTGGCAATGCCTAGCCTTGCCTTGTAAGTGTCATCTCCTCGATATTAATGACTGACCTCTAAAGCATGGCGCACACGAGCGATTTTTTGAGCGATTTTCTAGGCGACTAGCCTTGCGACTACAGGAGCGACTGAACATATTTTTAGTTTTTTTAGTTTTTTTTGACTCGTTTGCGACAAATGCTTCACTGGGAGATCAGTGATGTCGCGGATGACATCACTTATCGACCTCAAAGGTAATTATCGCATGCGACCTAGTAGTCGCATCGGTAGTCGCCCCCATTTTAGTCGCTCGTGTGCGCCATGCTTTAGAGGCGAGGATATTAGTACATGTCAGAAATGTCCAAAACATAAATTCAATTTAAATGTACATGTATATACTGGTACTTTATTCGCATTTACCAGGCAGATATCTACACAGTAGAACTTAAAACCTGACGTTTTATTCTGATCCAGCTGTTCACAATGGAACATCCATGAGAGCCGTTTGTGGGCCGAAGTCATAAAGGCCTACGGCGAGATCGTAGTTATCTAGAGAATGATAATATTACATAGGTATCGCCTAGACCATATTGTCATATAAGGTACAAGAATACCGACATCTGCCCTATTGTTATTACTGTCTGTGCTCTCGAACATGTTGTTTTATCGCTAAATCAAAATATACATATCGTACCTCGAGAGAGAATCCGTGAATATGATTGGCCGAGACGCGTCACGTGAGCGGTGGACATTTTTCAATGTCTCCCGCTAAGATGCAATGTCTCCCGCTCACGGAAAACAAAATGGCGGACGTTTTTTCGTTTGACCGCTTCGAATATTTGAAGTCGAATATTAGGCTATCGAGCTCCGATTAAATCATATTCTGGTGTCGATTGGCGTAGTATCAGCATGTTTAGCACGAATACATGAAAAAGGTTGAGTGGAATACAGGGAATAGCATGTTCAACAGTCATAAATTCTAGGCCTACCGGTCCGCACAGCCCGTGTTGATGTCAGCGCCTGGCAACCAAGTTCAATCGCAGCAGCGCTAGGCACGTGGAGTGGACTGCCAAGTTTAACAGTACTGTTACGCAATGTAGGCCTAACAGAATGATACTTTGTCACATTTGGAAGAATATTACCACTTCCTTTGTCATTTAACTCATTTAGGCCTAGACTAGCACAGCTTTTTAGCAAGGAATTTTTTTTTCAAATCGTGGTTGACCATGTCGTCTTCACGCATTCCGCCGCTGCCGGGCACAGCCGCAGAGACGGGTTGTGACACATACATGTACACCGGTACGATATAGAAAATGGCACCCTTTCATGTCGGGGGACAGACCGAAATGTCACCCCTCGAAAAAACATTGTTGACCTCGGCGGCCTCGGTCAACAATGTTTTCTCGGGGTGACATTTCGGTCTGTCCCCCTCCATGGCGGGCGCCATTTTCTTAATGTACTCAGGTAACAGCAGTGACCGGATATGCTGCATAATCACCAGGACATCGAAATTTACAGAAAAATTCTACCAACGACATCCAAACCAATGTATCATTCCGCTCTGAAACAGTTAAACTCAGATTAAAGGGAGACATCCGAAAGACATTGCCCGGCGGGCACTTGTTGTTATTGTTTTGATTAGCGCACACCGCCGTCTGTCAATCAGCGGTGACACTACGCTATGGCACAGGCCCCTGGAGAGCTATCAATGAGTTAAGAACACGTTGTATCTAACCAAAAAACACTAGTTTGTAAAAACACACCCCGAGCTCACGAATTCGTGAGCTCGGGGAGTGTTTTTAGATACGTGTTGTGTTTTTTAGATACGTTTGGTTAGGTACGTGTTCGTTTCTTTTTGGACAGGTGTAATGTCGATCATTGTTCCCCGTATTTCTGTGTTTTTCTTATTGTTTGCCTCCTGACGGATTAAGCGACAACTAACCCAACAATAACCATTCTAGGCCGCGTCTATTGTTGGGGAACACTGAACTACAGAAACACTCACAGATATTACACCTGGTTTATTTATCGAGCAGCTCGATGAATAAGCACTACTTTCGGTCTTATTCGTCAAGCCGCTCGATGAGCAGTACGTGGATTCAGTGTTATTTATCGAGCTAGCTTGGCAAGCAGGCTTTAAATTCAGCACTGTTCGCGTCGAGCTGGCAATAAAGACACGCCTCCTCAATGGCGTCGGCTGCTTTAGTTCGGAGGTCGGCCGTGTGATGGTGCTTCATTGCTCGCGATGGGGGTTACCGAAGCCAATTTCTCCTTTTTTCAGCCTTTGTTTCTGTGTAATGACCCAAATCTTAGACACCTATATGTCGCATGCCAAGCTTCAGATTGTCTGTTTTCGTCAGTCTCAAGCTACCTCCCCTGGGGTTTGTGGGTCAGAGTATGCCGATAAGTCCGAACACCAGTCCACCAGGGGTGCAGGGCCGGATCCAGGGTTTAGAAATAGGGGGCACAACCCTGAGGGCGAAGTCCTCAGTTGGCGCGCACCGCAAGGTGCGCGCACACGAAGGGGGGGCCAGGGGGTCTCCCCCGGGAAAATTTGAAAATCAAAGCTCTGAGGTGCTATTTCCCAGCATCTTAGACATGAAATACTAGACGATTTCCAAAAAATGCAGTGAACAAATCATTGCCCCTCAAAAAAATGGGGGGGGGGGAGCACGTGCCCCATGTGCCCCCCCCCTCTGGATCCGGGCCTGGTGTGCCCCAGTATGATGCGACGACTCTGTAGACGATTTTATCAGTGTCACCACAAAAAATTAATCGAAGTGACTATTTACCCGGCTGCCGGTCGTATTCAGCCGGCTGCCGGTCAAGCAGTGGACAAAAAATCCTTTGTTTAACCGGCTGCTGTTACACCGACGGTTGCCGGATTCCTCTGTTTTTGATGGGAATTTATTCACATTAGCGGGAAAATGGCGGCCGGAGAGGCGATGCCATTTATCTGGGACAAAGATTTCATTGGCAGATCCTAATGAGACACTTCAAGTCAGTACTATCGGGTCCTTTTTCTTTGCCGAAAATCCGTTTCCGAGGAACACATCCTTAATTTCCCATCAGATTCCCAAAGTCAGCCAGAATGTGTCTAACGAATAAGTAACTAATGCCATGATAAGGAATATTATTACTTTTACACCCGGCAAGCCACATGCGCCAGTTTTACGTTCCATGTTTACATTGACCCGCAGCCGGTTACCGAAGGAAAATTTTATGCGTTCTTTACCCGGCAATTGCCGTTAAAATAACGACAAAAGCTGTCACTCCGTGACCGGCAGCCGGGTAAGCAAGACGGATTTCCTCATTGCGTAAACGGCAGCCGGGCAAGCAAGACATACTTTTCCTTAGTGCGTAACCGGCGGCCGGGCAAACAAGACGTTTTTTCACCACTGCGTACCCGGCTGCCGGGTAAATATCACCAGCCAAAATTAATTAATCAGTTATTCTACATGTACATGTACGTAGAAATTTGGCCAAAGAGAAGGCGAGCACAAAAATCGACACACAATATGATAAAGAATATAAAGTCAATTTCCAGAATATTTAGCAAATTTTCGACCCCAACCGGGGTCTTCTTCAGGCTGGAACCTTTGAGTCTTTTCTATAGTTTCAGATAGTAAAGTTGGGGTCGAAAATTTGCTAAATATTCTGGAAATTGACTTTATATTCTTTACGTAGAAATTTGGAAAAATCAATAATTTTCTGAGAAAAGGAAAACAAGAAAAAAAGGGAAAAATATCATCACTAACACAGGAATCAACCCTCGACCTCAGGATTACAGTTCTCACATCTTTGCACTGTGCTAACCAGTGGGAAGACAGTGGGAGGGTATTTATCACCTGATTCCGGACAATGGGGGCAGCTCGACGTTTAGGCAAACTTTTGCGAACTGTTTGGCGAGCCGGTGTGATAAAATCTTATGTCCCCACCCGCCTGATGTCCCCATGCATTGTTTGTCACAGGATTAAGGGTCTTGGTCTCTCTAGAGTCCAATTCAATGGTGCCGCTTAATCCGTAAATGTATTGTTGGGCGACATCACATATCGGGGAACATTAAATTCTACTACACCGGGCTTGATAAATAGCCACTTCCTTCTTTCTGACTGATGGATCACTCAAACATTTGTGAAGACCTCACTAAATGTGCCCTTTGTTTAATGTAGGTGTGCCCATTTCATATTTTTCCAACGCGGAAGCAACTTCTTTCCAAGTATAGGCTAAATGTGAATATCGAAGAATCCTGCATGAGCAATGTGTAACTTTGTATACTGGTGTAAAGTCTTTCTGTATTCTCGCCGCTATGTCATGGAAACGTTTGAAAACAGTTTGATACGGCCTTTTTCTGTCTGTTGCAAAAAGAACACTGGTATAGACGGGGGAAAAGCTAGGTACCGCGGAGGTACAGTATACCTAAACCCCACTGGGCGTTACCAAAACATAACTAGGTCACCTTCTATCCTGTTATACGGAAGAAGCTACAGACATGACAAATCAGCCGGCAAATTACTGATCTTTTATTCCTATATCATTCATTTTAAATGATCAACAATACGCCGCCTGACCCCGGATGGTCGCCGTTCGATATTGTCATACGCTCTCGCTAAACCTGTCGATACCCATTTGAAAAGTCTCTTTATTCGATTTGAGTCATAGCGTGGGACATTATAATGGAGGCAATGTGCTGCACCATTCATGCATTTCTAGGACATAGACTTAAATAGTGTAGGCTTGGGTGGATCCTACATTCATTTTGTTTATGATATATGTACAGATATGTGGTATTATTGTCAAAGATCTACGGAGGCCTACTTCTTATGTGATGGCCGCCGGTATGGGATCAGTAAAAAGGAGATTACATGATTTCCAATATTCATTGACATAAAGTGAGGATTGATGCGGATTACTGTGATATTACAATCATGAAGTCATTTTGTACTAATAACTTGATAGGATTGTCCTATCGGCTTCTAATATTCGTTTCAATTTGGATTTGCTCATGTTGTAACCAAGTACGTATTAATTCATTTACATTGTAGCTGGCCTTGTTCTCTATTCCTTGCTTCTTGTAGTGGTAGTGGCAGTCAAATTTAAAAGTACAGTATATGTCAAACACGTTTTGGGTCCTGTAGCAAAAACTACTCGACGTACATGTACATGTAAATCAACAAAGTATAATTTTAGTGTCCATGTATTCTGATGTTTCCACTCAAAATACATATTGTATAATAGCGAACTATGTTTGAAGCTGGTTGTTCCGGAAGAAACATTTTCCAAGTGCATTTCCTGGCTTTATGAACATTTTGTACCTGTGTATGTAGGCCTCACGGGTGTTAGAACCTATAGCTTCGTGTACATGGCTTTCTCGTAAAGCGTGATGACCATATATGGCGCCTACATGTAGGTCTTGGACATTTGGCCTCTCAGAAAGAAATGTTCCATTTTCGACAGATACAATGTACTAATAATTTGTGATGAACTTTGGTACACAAAAACCTTATTTTGTTGAAATCCGCCAATTAATTTACGCTCCAGAGCCCAAAACATCATCGACATTGATCTTTAAAATTCCTTTCCGCGTAAATACGTACGTTTTTTGATCGGTGCTTATCAGTGTAAATGAATGCCCGAAAATGAGAAATTGGTTTAGTACGTTTCTATTCAGTTGAGGGCCCTCGGACCTTATTCACGAAGCTCCCGTAAAGGCCCGTCTACACGATCATACATTTGTTCAAAACATTCTCATACATTTGTATGATGATGTTCATGGACAGATATTTGATTGTGTTGGCTGTTTTCCCAACAAACTTTAACAGCAACCAACATAAGTATGATGATGTTCAAATTTGTATGATGATGTTCAAGACAAATGTATGATCGTGTGGACTGTTTTCCCAACAAACCTGAACATGTATGATGATGTTCAAATTTTTAGCTGCATGTTTCATCTTGCCAATGCAAAACATCCCAAAAAATTGTGTGATGATGTTCAGGGACAAATGTATGATCGTGTGGACGGTTTTCCCAACAAACTTGAACAGCATCCAACATTATCCTTTCTCCATCATACTTCATCATACAATGTCCATGAATGTTGGACTGTAGATCGAAGTCCCCAACAAACTTGAACATCATCATACAAGATTATGATGCTGCTTTGAAAAATGTATGATGATGTTCAAAATTTTAGCTGCATTGTCACAAGACAGAAATCGACAAACAAGCTTGGACATCATCGATGATGTTTTGAACAAATGTATGATCGTGTAGACGAGCCTTAACTTACGGAAGTGCGCAAACTATTGTCCTCAGCGGACAAGCTATTGTTCACTATCAGCCTGACAAAGGATTTGCGTACCCTTAAAGTTACGGGGGTTTTGTGAATAAGGTCCCAGAACACCACCATCATAATTGTACACCGTGGTGCCTTGTACATTGTGGCTTTTTAAGGGCAAGTAACAGTCCCGATCCAAGTTAGGAACTCATGTTCTCTAGACATTACTTCTAGCTTTCAAGTTCTGACACATGATTGCCGTTGTTGCCCACATTAACACAAATCACGATCCATGCGTCGGCTTGATGAACCCAGTCCAGTCCAGTCCAGTTAATTTTCCAGCACCAGACACCTTTAATGAAGAGTTGTGTTGTTGTAGGGGTCTTGCCTGTTCTGAATTACATGAATAAACCACACACACACACGTAGCATGCTAAAGCACTTAAAGTTACATTAACTCTAGTTGGACGTTATTGGCGATTTCGATCAATAATGCAATCGTCCGTTACAATATCAACTTGCGATTATTACACCTGAAATGCTTTGGTGGGGAATCAATGAAATGGAATAGACGCAAGCAGAGTTGTGAATTTCGGTGCGGAAGGAATTTTGTCGGCTTAAGACCGAATGTCAAATTCAGAGTAATTTTTCTCAAAAGGATATGGTGTTAAGTTTTATGCACCAGCTCGTCTTTTTTTATATAATGAATGTTTTATTAATAATACATTAATGAGGAGACCATGCGAGAAGCACAGTTGTGCTTAAAGTGCATGTCTTCTCTACAAAAATACAAAAGCAACTTGTCTTGATCGCTTGCTACATGTACAACTGCTTCATCTCACCCTC
>NMRB01000066.1:142194-202567 GCA_002633025.1 Notospermus geniculatus
CGCACGACCATTCCACAAAACACCCAGTCCCCAACCGATGGAGGTAAATGAATGAATAGAATCTTTCCAGAAGACAAATAACATCAAGATACCTCGATTCCGTCCATTAGTTTTAGCTCCAGAGCCAATTTTGCGGAGCAAAGTCAGAGATATTTTCATTAACTTTCCGGCGAAATGCAAATTCGGCATGATGGTGTTCGACTTTGCTTTACAAAATAGGGTCTTCAGCGCTAACTCTGGTCGGGACTGAATTGTGAAATCTTGGTGTCTTCTGTCTTCTAGAAACAAATTCTCCCTCCATTGCTATGAGCAGTTTTTGGATCTGGCTTGTGGACGTATGCTTGTGCGTTTTGGGGGCCACCTGTCGTGCTGATCATACGTATTAGGGAGGTTTCGAAATCAAACGATAACGACAACGTTGTTTTTGTACGAAAATGCAATATAAAATCTGGTTGATGTGTAGTATGAAAAATAACGTTGTCGTAAAGTTTAAATTTATCGTTTGATTTCGAAACCTCCCTATTGTTTAGTTTGCTCTCCCATTCGATTGCAGTATCGGCTGAAGTTATAACCAGGCTTTCTTATGGCGTGAGATCGCATTTAAATGATTAATGTATTACTGCTGATTAGAATAATTGATCCGATGTCTTGGTGACCATGTGTGTATTTCACATACGTAAATGATTGGCATTGCAATGACGTCGACATTCACATGCCCTGTATGATTATTTCACTTGCATAACAAATGCAAGCCCTTTTCTCACAAACCGAATAGTGTTAGCCTACCCTGTACCGTGGCCGGAAAGAGTCATTGCATTTTTTCTGGAATTTCTATTTTTTCAACTAACTTTTTTTCTGAATTTTAAATTACCGCCAGGCGGCGGTAATTATTACCAAACTGATGACAGGTAATCATGTAAATGTAAAATATCATTGACAGTCTACTTGTACATGTACATTGTACATGTACGTCGTTTTGTTTATTTGATTCACTATTGCTCGAGATCTAGTTGCCTGATGAATTGTTGATATTGATAACGTGTCCAATAGTCATATTGAAACTGGTTGGTGGTCATCAGAATCAACTTTCTGTTTACCTGTTTTATTTGAATATGGCAACTGCACACTGCTTGCCTAAAAGCGCTCTGATTAATAACATGAATGATAGCAGTTGTTTCAAATTGACCACATACACATGTGTCTGTCTCTTATTTTTGATATCATTGACATTTTTTCCGGTCTACGGTATCCTTTGTACTGTTCTTCATCTATGGAGAATTTCCTCATAAAATGATTGTGGACACGCAGAAAAGGCGCTCTTACTACTGCATACATACATGTAATCTTGTTCGTCATTGCACACCTCACCTTGTAAACTGTGTTGCATACATGTAACTAGGTTTGTGAATTTTTCCGTACCTACATGTAGCTTGTCAACTCATTGTTGCAAAACTAGCTCTTCCATTTTTGCCTATCAAGGCTTGTCAACTGTGTTGTAAGCTAGGCTTGTCCACTCTGCATACATGTACCTAGGTTTGCCAGCTGTGTTGCATAACTAGGCTTGTCCATTATTTTATACCCAGGCTTTGTCAACTGTGTTGCATAACTAGGCTTGTCCATTATATTGCATACCCAGGCTTGTCAACTTTGTTGCATAACTAGGCTTGTACCTTATATTGAATACCCAGGCTTGTCAACTGTGTTGCATAACTAGGCTTGTACATTATATTGAATACCCAGACTTGTCAACTGTGTTAGGCCTACTTAACTACATGTAGGCTTGTACATTATATTGAATACCCAGGCTTGTCAACTGTGTTACATAACTAGGCTTGTACTATTGTACACTCAGGCTTGTCAACTGTGTTGCAAATCTAGGCTTTACCACTTTTGCATCTGCATGTTGGGTCGTTCAAAGATGTACTGTAGTTCAAATATGTATGCTAACCGTGGGAAGCCAAGTTATTGAATACAACGGCTATATCTAACTGCATGTAGGTCAGTTCTCTCATGCAAACATTTTACCTATATCAACAATGGCTTTCTTTTGCAGGGAACCATAGATGTTTCGTGTCCAAATGGTAAGGATAATTTACCTTTCACTAAACATTCTAGTGTAATGACAACAATCATATTTTTGGCCGATTTGCCGTTTGGTACAAAGCGACAGTTCATTAGGTTTACTCAAAGCCCTTCAGAAACTCATGCGAAATTCAAAATTACAAACTACAAAATTCGCGAAATTTCAAACCTCATTTGACCAATCAGCCATGAAGCAGACCAATCAGACCACTTTCGGCTGAATAACCCATGCGATGGCAAAATTCGAAATTCAAAATTTGAAATTTAAAGACCTGGATGTGACTACCTACATGTACATGTATACCACACAACACATGCCAAGGTTGTCCCCTCGCACAAGGCCAACGTGTATGGTAGACGAAGTGAATCATAAATGGGAAGTATGGTATATTCGAATTTATGTCCAGACACTAATTCGTTGGATCCAACAAATCACAGCACATGAATGTCCAAAATTCCCATTCATGATTCACTCCGCCAGAACGGAAGGCCTCAAAAGTGATTTTTCACTTGTGAATAATAATAGATCATAAGATCATATTGCACACTGGCCGCATTAAAAAGCGGCCTTTTGCCAATCTCGCCATACCAGCCGCATCAGTAAGATTTTTTTCTGAAAATTTAAAAATATGTAGTACGATTCGTTCGGGGGTATGTAACAGGTTTATTGATTGGTCAGCTCAGATTCTAGCGCACACGTTATTTTAAATTTCACATTTCGAATTTCCCATGCGCTTTACTTGACTTTCGTATCATCGGGTAAGTTAGTGACACCAAGGTCCATATTCTAGAAGTCTCCTTAACTCTAAGGTCCACTTTAGGCTTTTGTATTCTGCCCTGCAAACAATAGCTAAAGATAAACCTTATATAGAGTTAAAGGTTACCTGAGAAGCTTTTATCGACTTCTGGTTTTCTGCGTAATACTATAGAGCATTAGTCAGCCAACATGAAACTGCAAACCGCATGAAAATCGGATCACCCATTACAAAGTTATGGCAATTTAAATAGGACTACTACACACCCCTGACAACAATGTCAGGCAGCGGAGAACAGCACATTTGATGTCATTGGATTTTGTAAACATGCAAAAAACATTAAAATAACTCATTTAACTTGGGCAGTTAGGTGTAGTTTTGATGTATTTTTCTTGTTCAGTCAGTCGTACTGCAGTTATTTCCGTCAATATGGATTCTGAGAGCAATTTTAGAATTTCTGGACAGCACAATTTACCTCACGAACCCGCCGCCTGGACAGCCATGGATACCAAGTTGTTTGGTTGTCATGTAGAAACAACATCTTAAATTTGGTATAACACTGTAATTATTGGTCCAATCTTCATGCAACTTTCACTGAAGTGATTTTTACTCGAACATCTTTCGAGAGAGACTCAGTGCTGGGAAGCTTCTCAGGTAACCTTTAAGGAAGCTTCTAAAATACGGCCCCAAGTATAGTTCATGGTGAGACTTTGGGCCGTATTCTAGAAGCTCCCTTAACTCTAAGGCTTACCTTTTATTTAGCTATTGTTTACAGGGCACCTTAGAGTTAAGCAGGCTCCTAGAATACTGGGGCCTGATTCACAAAGCCCTCTTAGCGTAAGTATGCTCTTAGCACTCCCGCATCTATTGTCAGCAAGTCGACGAACAATAGATACGGCAGTACTAAGATCATACGTACGCTAAGAGGGTTTCGTGAATCAGGCCCCTGGCCTTTATGAAGATCCTTAACGTATCGGATATCATCTTTCACAGGTTGGAAAACGAGTGATCTCAACTGCCTCAGACTCTATACAACGAAACTCACATGGGAAGGGGCTCTTCAACAATGTACAAAGTAAGATTCTCTGATCTAGCAATTAGTGAAAAAGTCAAACATTAAAGCCAATATGTAGGCTTATTTTCAATACTAAATAATATAAATGCAGTATTGTGGCAATAGGCAGTTTTAAAAAATTCAATACGCGGCCGATTTGGCCCGTATTTTAGAATGTGAGACAAAATGTGAGCCACTCTGGCGAAGTCGCATGCCGCTCAGAAGGTGAGCCTCAACGAACTAAGATGGCACCATGCAGGAAAGTATGGAAAAAATAGATTGTTTCTGGTTTCATAATAGACAGACTGAATCGAAACTGACCAACATTTGGTCTCAACCTGCAAAGCTAAGAGCGACATGCGACTGGTTTTGCCAGAAAGTGTCAAAAAATGGTAAAATTCACTGTCTCCCTCACATTTCCACATTCTTTGACCTGAGCCAATAGTGACTATAAGTTACCGAATCTTATCATTAATGGGGCGAATGGCAAGTCGTTTTCTGAGCCAATAGGCCAATTCCCATAATATTGCCAATTTCATCAAAATCATAAAGACATCAAACCCCCTAAAGGAACCACTTGAGCACACTCTGTTTCTTGTCCGATGAGTTCCAATTTTTCACACCAGATGGCTCTTATCACCCTAATTTCCATGTTAAAATAATATTTCTAATCAAATTTGGGTTGGTGGCCGTCGCATACAACAATCCACTAGCCCTGAGCTCAAATTTGTGAAGAACGACCAATTCGTAAAGGTCCAGGGCTGGATAGTCTAAACCTGTTGGTCACATCCCTGTAGGCCTACATACCGGTATGCACAGTACATGTATAGCCTAATGTAATAGATCACCCGCGGGTACTGTCTGCTAAATGTTCCATATCGCAAGAACTACTGAATGGAATCGCATGGAATTTTCACACATCATGGAGAAGACCCATAGCTATCGTATAAAACAATTGGAAGAAGTTTCATTGAAACTTTCTGCGGGTATCACATTTTTCTCAGAATGTCGCAAACCATAAGTGAAACCTTTAGGGGTTTGGTGTCTTTATGACCAAAATCATTTATACTCTCATCTTATACATGTACGCTCACAAGACAATTTCTATCTCTATTGCAGTGTCGGTGCGAGATTAGTAACTTTAAAGGATATCTATGACATAGAGCAGCTAGGGAACTTCGTTAAGTCAGAATCAAAAGGCAGCATCAAGTCCTACTGGATAGGTATAAAACCAAAAATATAAATAAAAATGACATTTTCGGTAAAACCAACTCTCACTCACTACCAATATGAGATATTCATCCCCCGGATGCATGGCTGTCTTGTAACACAACTCCGTTGAAATTAAGATGCGTATGCGATTCGTGCAGAACCCATCCTACATGTAACTCATTCGTTGTTTGCAGGGCTTTCCAAATTAGGAGTTACAGGAGGAAAATCAGGGGATGTAAAGTGGAACAAAGAAAAGGCCACGACGACAGACAAAGGGTACTGGAATATATACAACCCTGATTTTCTAAATAATAAAGAGTGCGTCAAAGCAGATGCAGGAGGGAATCTCCAGCAATGGTCTTTCTACAAGCCAGGGACACCGTTATGGTCGTTCACCCTCTGCTCAGAAAAGTTGCCATTCGTGTGCAGGTTACACGTTTGCCCAGCAGGTACATATACATGTCCATACCGGCTAGTGTTGACGCCGTCCATTCTTCAGTAAAAAAGTACATTTCATGAAGTTTCTTAATTCTGTGATCATAAATAAGTAGTACCAAGAATGTAAAAACGAATGGGTTCGCAAGACCCATGATTTTGTCCACTACCTGGACCCGTGGGTTTGAAATGGGAATGGGTCGATGGTACCCAGAATATTTGTTCTGCGAGCCTGAAACGAACAGGTCCTTAGGTTCCAGTAATAACCCATAATGTCTTTTTAATGACCAGTTTCATAGGCCACTTTGGCCCATCTACGATTGCTGCTCGTGGGTGCCAACACCCCACGGTAGCAATCGTAGATGGGCCAAAGTGACCCATGAAACTGTCATTATGGGTTACTGTAACCTAAGGACCTATTCGTTTCATACCCGAAGAACAAATATCCTGGGTACCATGGTTGGACCCATTCTCCATTGAACCCATTTCAAACCCATGGGTCCAGGTAGTGGACAAAATCATGGGTCTCCCGAGCCCATTCGTTTTTACAGAACTCCGAATATGTGCCAAAACGTGAGTTTACCAATTTGCCTCTTGTGACCCTGTAGCCGAAGGGATCTTAATTTGTGAAGGATTATTGTGTAGAGAAGATCATTACGAACAAAATGACACCTCCCATAGTTATATGCACTCAGAAATAACCGAGCTACAGAGCAGTTTTGAATGGACCATATTTTCGACAAATTGATGTTGTACTTGATCTCAGGGTTGGGCACTCTGACCTACATGTATACAACAAATCCATGGTTTCACCAAAATCAAAACAATTTTGTGCGCCAGTAGTATGTCTGTAATTTTACATAAGAATATTGATGATATTCTAAATTATACAATTCAGTCAACAACCGTTAAATCTAAACATTGGTTATTTAATTAGAAGGCCTGCAATTACCATACGCCCTCTATTATCAGAAAAAGTAACCTAATGCCCGCCCTTTTGCTTGATTACTAAGTTGTACATTCTTGGTACAATGTAGTACATGTAGTTAAAATAAATTGAATGTTGACTACGTTTTCTGGACCTCGGACACAGTGTTGGTCGCGCCTGCAAGACGACACAATCATCTCGCCATCGATAATTTCCGACCTGGGGCCTATTTCATAAAGTGACTTTAACCTAATGGTACCTTTAACCAAATGGAAAATGCATTGAAGTCAATGGTACCAGCACGTTAATTAACTGATGTAGGAAGATATAATTCTGAAATGATTATGCGCAAGTTTGTGGTTAATAATAATAATAATAATTTATTATATTAAAGTGCTTAATAAAGTAAAACTTTTTCAAAGCACTGTACAATAAAACATAGTGGTTGACATCGTGACTGTTGATTACCCAGTCCACTAATTTCATCTGAGCAAGAATATTCTTGATATGAGCCTATCGGTTACATTTCTCCTAACGCTTATGGTATGGAGATCATGTTAGGAACAGAAAATCTATTGTCTTTAATTGACATTTTCCGTGTCGGTTCTGCTGTGGTTTGACACGTTTGACACATGCATCAATTTATTCCAGGCTGGTTCCGCTGTAGTGACGGCAAATGCATCCAACATTCATGGAAATGTGACGGCCACAAAGATTGCTCTGACGGCGTGGACGAACTACCAGAAACATGCAGTGAGTAACAAGACTAGTACGCTAACTGTAACTGATAATCTTTTCATCATTTTCTAGTGTCACTGTTTACAAAGTGGCAGGTTGACAAAATAAAGCACAAAAATAAAACAAAATATTAATCCAGGTCGTTTCCGAAACATGTATTTGAAATTTTCGACACCACACCGAGGTCTTCTTCAGGCACTTTCTGATACATGTACATTTATTTGCAAATTTTCGACCCCGCAGCGGGGTCGTCTTCAGGCACTTTTCCTACCTGGCTGTATACATGTAGGGTGTGAAAAAAACGCGTACACTTTTTACCCGAATATAACTTGTATACAGTCATGTAATTTCCCATATAGCGGGCCAATATATTTGTTGCCATCATACATGTATGTGGTCAATGGCAGTTTATGGCAAAAATTTTGTAAATGTCAAGCCGATTGTCTTTTAGTTGCGACAAATTTAATTGAAAACAACTTGTCGAAAAATAAAACGTTCACTCGCCTAATTCGCTTAAAAGTCGAAAAAAAACCAATTCATTTTAGAAATCACGCTATTTTGGAATACTGACTAGTTGACCAACACACCTAAATTTACGCCGTATGTTACCAGAGTGTCAAAAGAAAAGGGTACTCGTTTTTTGCCCACCCGATATATATGTAGATCGAAGTCATTATTCTTCATCGAAACAGATTCTGACTGCAAGTAATTTCAAATATTTATGCCCATTTCCAGAATCGAAATGCGATTACACTCTGACTGGTAAAACGGGCCAGTTTGCATCAACAACTGTCAAAAATCCTTACGTGAACTACATGACTTGCGTATGGAAGATAACGACTCCGGCAGGCACCAAAGCCGCGATTAAGGTGAGCAGTGCAGAACTTCGTAAAATCGTTTAGTTTCTCTCACTCAGAGAACTATGAAGTTCCACGAACACTTTGAAATAATTAGTAATGTATGTAATTGTCCTAACTCGAGTTATTTTTGTTGGTACCGCAATATCAATTCCAGAGGGGGGGGGGGATCCTTCAATAGAGAGTTTTCGGAAAGCCCCCGAAACGCCAACGCGAACGTCTATCCTTTTGTTCGGCGCTCTCTTTGTGGCGTTCGCGTTGGCGTTTCGGGGGAATTGCGGTAACTCTCTATTGTAAAAGATAGGCCTGTATCTCTACAAATACACGATTGGATTCCCAAAGTTTGGTTGTCTTTACGATACGATAATCAATTTCTCCATTAATGTCACGATATTGCCACTTTTTGTCCACAGGCGGCGCCACTGGCGGTGATTGCATCATTCTCCAATATCCTAGTTTTGCCTTTCGCCCCAGTGTTGGAAAATGTATGATCACAATACAATGCATACGTAGATACCCTAGAAACGACAGTTACTCTACATGGGACGAGGTTGATAAGCGGTATTTCAACATTGTCAATAGGGGTCTCCCTAAACGCCGGTATGTTTAGCGCAGGATAGCGCCCCTTTAAAACGCCACATAGTGCACAATGAGATCGTCATTAACTTTTGTGCGAAATTCTTGTTTTCATAGTTTACAAAGATTGACACAGAATCTTGGCATGACAGTATCACCGTCTACACAGGAAGCGTGGCTTTTTCGAAGAGCAAGGTCCTTGCCCAAATATCAGGACCAAATCGACCATCCATTCTCCAACAACAATTTACAAGCGACAACAACGTCATTGTAGTTAAGTTTTACGTTGACAACACGGTGACAAAAGTTGGATTCAGTGCGACATGGACGACAGGTCAGTGCATAAGGTTGTACATGAACATGTACAGGATACAGTGGAAAGGTTTCATTGGCGGGGTAACATCTGCCAATGTTCCCCATTTTCAGTGTTTCCTTCTTTGTATTGGGAACGTAACGAAATAGACAGCATATAGAGATCATGATATTCAATTGGGTTTTACAATGGGCACATTCTTCACACAGAAATGCTACAGGTGGCCCAATTCATGGTACACAGCACTCCGACGAAGTAACCCTCCTTGCTAATTTTCTGATAATATGCGATACAGGATAGGCCCCCTAAAAGGAATTTAATTCATGTGTTCAAAATCAGTTGAGCTGGCCTCCAGAAGGGTTGTTTTTAAAGAACGATTGTATGCATTGTGTTTTGTATCTCGCGACGGCCGACGTGACCTTTGACCTTCAGGCAACATCTATATACATGTTCGACAAGACTGTTCAGATCTATCTATTTGAATGATCTAAGTTACCAATTAGGCATGGAGAGGGTTGCTACACATAAAAGAATGAGTTAAAGCATGTTACCTTATCTGATGAAGGGTTAGTCACGCTGTAACAGCACGTTGAACTTCTCAAGTGATGAAGGTGGCGGCCATTTTTGTTTCGACATAGTATCAGTCCAGCCTCGGTGTTACCACTGGCTATGTATAGGTTAGACAGGAGACCAGTCTTATCAAGGTGGGGAGGGATACAGAGTCACCTAATGCATACAATCGTGTTAGCTTTAAAACCAATCTGCAAAGATTTTTCATTCGAATCGTATTTTTGGTCTTTCTCATGTAGGCCTATACGATACCTTCGCTAAATTCAGTTATATCCTATTTCTAGGATATGAATGTCAAACGATGTTGTTAAAGGATCACGGACAGGGTGGTAAACCCTTTGAGGAAGTGACGGCAGCGAATACTGATGCATGTGCCACACAATGCAAAGGAAAAACAAATTGTGTAATCGCAGTCTTTGTCAATTCTAAATGCAAGATGTTTGATCATAAGAAGAAAATTGTACCCATTTCTGGAAGCGAACTGATCATGAATTCATGTCCAGGCACCCAGAAAACTCAAGCAGGTAAATTCTGGAAGTAGTATGGCGACCACTTGCAAATTGTGAGGTTAAAAAATCAAACGATAAACGTAAACTTTACGACAGCGTTATTTTTCATATTACACATACACCTAAAACATGTTTTATATTGCAATTTCGGTACAAAATTAACGTTGCCGTTTAACGTTTATGGTTTGATTTCTTAACCTCCCTATTATATGTATGTAGACGAACGAAAGCCCATTCAGATTATGTTTTGAAGGGAACTTGAAACGCGTTGATGTTCAAAATGTATAAAAACGATGAAAAAATGTTGTTTGCATTTACATTCAGGATAAGCTAAACTGACGTACGCACCGTGAAGGTCCCATCTACATCGAGGTTCCCCCAGGTTAGAGAACCCAGCGCCTGTATACGCCTCGTTTTGTAATAGAAATGCCCTATTTCGTTGTGTTCACTGCCTGAATAAATCATTTTCAGTTTTGAACGATCCACCATCTTACCCTGAAACGCTGACAGCCGTCGACGAATGGAAAACTGTTTCGTCTCCTCTCTACCCGTTCTATACGCCAGGACTTCAAAATCTCAGGTGGACAATTGAAGCGAAAGATACAAAAGCATATTTATCCATTACGGTACGACCCTTTTGAGTGAAAAGACCGACTGAATCATTACAACACCTAAAAGATGTCACGCTGAATGATATTTCATTATTGCTTTTATCTGAAAGCCTCATGTATTGAATTCAGAAAGTGCTAACGTCCTCCGACGTTAGTGTAGTGTAAAATGTACTATGCTCTATCTGAACGCATTAGAGCTCTGCCTGCAGTTTTTTCAGTGTGCTGAAAACTAGGGCTTGATTCTTTGAAGTACATGTACGTGTACGTATCAGGCAAGTATTTTGGGGACATTCATAGGCTATGAGACCTATACATGTACCTGCACTCTCCTAACGCTTTGAAAATATCGTACTAAAATTCAATACTTTTACATGTACTTATCGTAAAATTCAAAATTTCAACTCACCTCTGCGTGGGATCTCTTCTACATAGCGCCTGAGGAAGACCCCGATTGGGGTCGAAAATTTGCGAAATATTCGGAGACGACTTTCGGATTTATTGTAAAATTCAATACAGTGAGGCTTTAAACTGTTGGAGATAACGGAGCGTGCTTTTGAAGAATGTACCATTTCAAAATATGCGCCGCAGTTCGTTTTCATCTGCTACATGTACAGTTAGTAGCTACTTTTGTCGTCTTTCCAATTTTCAGATCGAAGATCTTAATCTGCAGTCTCCTGGATACTTCGAGATTATTGATGGAAAAGAAAAACAATCGCCGACGATTGTTCAATTCCCAATACCGACATCTGCGGCCACAGCAACCGTATTCACAACAGGGCGGTTTGCTACCATTGTTTTCAGAACGACATTACAAAATGAAAAACGCGGGTTCTTGCTGTCATACAAACAGAGTAGGTAGCAATTAAACGAAATTACTTCATATTGATTGATATATGTCATCGTTTTTGTTTAAATTGAACAATCATATCTGCTGTGCTAGCCACTTTTTCTGAACCAGATGACCAATTGAAAATTATCATTGCCATGAAATTTGTAAAATATATTGGAAATTCTCAAACTTCGCGTTATTTTCCAGATACGATGGTCTGTCCCTCTGGAAAGCACTTTCAGTGGTTCACAAAAAATGACATGACATTAAAAACAGCATTGTCGAAGGAAACCGTCGACGCAAGTACACTGGATGTATGTCGCACCAAGTGTAAAGATGAAACCAAATTTTTCTGCAAATCGGTGGAATTTCAAAGCGGAAAAACAACAGGGAATTGTGCCCTGTCAAAAGTCAATCGTGTTTCGACGAAAGTAATGCCTGGTGTGGAGGAGGAGAAGAAAGCGGGCTTCGTCTATTCGGAGTGGGTCTGTACTGAAAGTAAGTTTGCACTGATCAGATCTGTAGTGTGCATAAACATTTCCAACAAAGATGGCGGTCTCACAGTTCTCACACCATATGACGCCAGAAGCTATACCATTCAATAGCCGCTGGCACGCCATGGGCACAAAAGTTTAGGTAAAAAATTATTGGCTGGTATTCATAAAAGTTAGCAAATGCTTTTACTTAAGATTCGCACAGCAGTGTCCAATGTACATACTACAGAATTTAAGGTAAAAGCATTTGCTAGTGTTCATAAATCTCAGCCAAAGTCTGAGAGGATGCTAGCGTTATATCATGCTTGGGCAATGAATGGCCACGACGTCATATAGGATAGGCCACCATCTTCGTTGGAAAGGTCGATAGTAATTTTGTCCTCCTAGGCAAGTTTTTGAAAAAATGTTTTTCCCGAAAAATGTTCCGTCCGATTTTTTTTTCGGCAGGAAGCACGTTAATTTCGTATGTGAAAAAAATCTGGTGAAGACGATTTTTTGGCAATTCGATTATACATGACGACGCGACACAATCAGAACTTTTTATCCCGAAAATGCTGAAAAATTTCCTATCTAGCCTCAGAAACTCAGTCATATTCTTACTTTCCAGAGTGTCCGATCATTCCTAGTGACGCAAATGCTCAATTCGTTCCGACCGTCATCCCCGTACTTTACCAAAGCAAAGTGAAGATCTCTTGTAAAGATGGATATTATTTTGCCGTCGAGAACTACACCAACAAGAAAGATATCACTGTCGAATGCCTTTTCGGTGGGAAATGGAGCATTGGAAATATACCAAAATGCACTGGTATGTTAAAGGAACACGCTATTGCAACTTTTTCTCAACAGCTGGCGCCACCATCGCCGTGCGCGTCAATCTCCAACCCCAGTGACTACATGTAACTATACGTTGTCGGCGAATGAATCCGATGTACTATGCCGATGTATGAAGTACATTTTGAAAAGGGCTTTTTGTAGTTTGAATTGCTACCGCTATAGGTGGCTCTCTCTACGTCGGCACTCAAAATGCCGGTAAGAGATCGCATACTGTGCACCTTTAAAAGTGGGTTGGCAGTGACCGTGAACCACAAAAACTAGTCGTAACTCGCACTGAAAATGAGCCTAAACGTACTGAGCTGACAAACGAGATAAGGAAAGAAATAGAATGACTCAGACTTCACAATATCAATACAATTCTGGAATTGACAAATAATTTGGTCCCAACTTGCCAACCTCAGCACGACTTACGACACTTTTTTGGGTGCAGGATTACTGCACGGTACTCTGTCTAAAGCTAGGAATCCACCATTGATTTTCAAGCTGATTTTGCTTTGCGACTTGCTTTGCAACTGGGTTTCGTTGCAACTGGACACTCGATCGCCGTAGTGGACTTGCTGGACGTGATTTCCGCCAATGGCGAAGATGTGGTCAATTTCAGTCGGCGACCGGTATCAGTTCCTTGCGATCGTATTCAGTCGCAGGTAGCAGGTTGCAAAGCAAGTCGCAAGCAGAAAATCAGCAGTGGATTCCTCTTAACCTGTGGTTTACCTTCTTTGTGGCGAACAATGTAGCCTCATCGTGTGACATAAAAACAGCAATTTTGTGTATTATTCACTTAATGGCCAGGAAAGGTGATTCGGTGCTTAATGTACATTGTATTACAGCTGTCTACTGCGGCCCTCCTCCGACGGTCCAGAACGCCTACGTCTCAAAATCAACTGGCACTGTTCTCTATAGTGCTACGGCTGAATATTCCTGTTTTGAGGGTTTCACTCTTCAAGGAACTAAGACATTGGCTTGTGAAAAGACTGCGAAATGGACAACGCCACCAACATGCAACGGTAAGAAACACTGGACAGACACGACGCAGTGATGAAAAATTCAAATTCAAATTCAAATTGAAAATTTACAGATATGTGACCAAAATTAATTGCTATCTTCGACGACCCAACTTTTGCTGTGCAACTCCATTTTGCATGAAGTTTTTGAAGGAAAGTTTGACCATCTGGATAGCTCATCCAACCTCATCCAACTTCATCAAACTATGTTGGATCAAGTTCGATTCTTTGAGCACAAGTTGGATGGATGCAGTTGGATGGGTAACGATTTCTCGACCAATCGGATTGCAGTTCAGGATCATGTGATAGATCATGTGAAGGGAGATCTTTAATAGTCAAAATGGCTGACCGCAGTGGTGTTGCCAATCTTGACACTATAGGGTCTTGGGAACGAGGTTCAACCAACACCCTCTAGTATCGTTCGAAGGTTACCATCTTGAAAAGTAGTGCAGCGGAAGGTTAAATGGAAAAATATCTACCAATTGTGATCAGGCTTCTAATGGTAACTCCATTAGGAGGAGTGATGCGGTCAAACATGGCGGCGACTGGTCGATGACAGTGTCTATTTGTGAAACGTAGTGGAGAAAATAGGCACTGTTGTTGAGTTTGTGGTGTTGCATGGACCAATGCTTCTTATCATCAAACTTCATGCAACTTTTGTTGGATGGAGTGGTACAACAAAAGTTTGATCGTCTAGCCAGGCCTTAAGACTTAGGAGGCTTAATTCTTTTCATCCCGTCATCCGCTGCATCCGCACTGTCTTGTACGCCTTCTATTTACAGCTGTGGCTTGCCCTGCCCTGGCTGCGGTTTCACAGGCAACTTCCGAGGTAAAAATGGGCACGGGAACTTCAGTTGGATCGACTGTAACTTATAAGTGTGCAGCTGGTTACCAAATCGAGGGAAAACCACGATTAGTATGCTTATCAACAGGCAAATGGGACAACGCCAATCCTACATGTAAAAGTAAGTTGTCTATCATACTTTTACATGAATATTTTGGAAGTGCGTCACTGGCGGTTTATATATTGCATAATCATTGTCAAAGCTAGAAATACATGTATGTATGAAATGAATCGGTACAATTCGTAATAAAGTAGAATTCTTTCTTACAATTTTGCCCTGCTCAGATATCGTGCTACTCTCCAAGCAGATCCTGTAAAATAATGTGTATTAACAACTGGAAGTAGTCAAGCGAGACATGTGCAGGAGGTTTGGGGCAAAACGATGCATGTCCGTCGTGTCGTTATTCGCCTCAGCACTGTCAACCAGTTTCAGTGTATATAATACGGAGGTTTAGAAATCAAATGATAAACGTAAACGTTTATGACAACGTTATTTTGTACCGAAAATGCAGTACATGTATAAATCTGGTTATGCACAGTATGAAAAATAATGTTGTCGTAAAAGTGTACGTTGATCGCTTGATTTCTAAACCTCCTAATATCTAGTACGTTACAGATTTTCAGTTTGCTGTTTGTGTACCTTTCAGAGCTCCAGTGCGCCCTGCCAACTGTGAGCAATGGCTCTCCATCGAAGCCAACTGGTCCGTATAATTTTGGGGATAAAGTAACCATAACGTGCAACAACGGGTATAAGCTTGACTCTGGAAATGGAGAAATATCCTGCGGTGCTGACCAGACATTTGGGTCTGTGCCGAAATGCATCGGTAAATATTGCCAAATGTTGTACTTAAATGCTGTAATTAACTTTCTGCATGACCATGATCAAGCCGCTTAGGAATTTTCGTCACTCTATGTATGTGGTAGGGTAATGGAAATAGGTCAGCTTTAAGTTAAATTTTTTTTATGAATATCGGCCCGGAAGTATGGGAATCCTTATTGAAAATGTTACAATCAGAGAACCCGTGTCCATGGAAATTCACGTAGAAAGCAACGCCATTCAAAGGAAGGAACCCACGGGTGAATTCATGATTTCAAGAGATACCAAGTTCTTGATCATGAAACTTTCATTGTGCGTCACTTGAAAAATCAAGTTCTTTAAAAAAGTATTTTCTTCTTTTTTCAAAGAATTTCTTTCTTTATAAAAGAAAAATATGAACGTACTCAGAGACGGTAAAACGGTGTGTGAGGTTGTGAACTTATTTGTGGTTAAACTGCCTTGTTTCTCAAATTATAGATATAGACGAGTGCAAGGATAAGACGGCGAAATGCAAACATAGTTGCACGAATACCATAGGCAGTTACAAATGCACCTGCAGAAGTGGATACACGTTGGATACCGACAAAATTTCATGCAAAGGTAATGTAGATGTGATTAGGCAATGCTGGGCAGATGCATCGGACCTTTGGGCTTAGAATAAATAGTTGTTTTGCCTCAATTTGTCAGAAAATATTTCGTAAAATTGTTATGGCATGTGCACATACAAGGCCTGTAGGCATACTGTATAAGCTTGCGTCATCTACATGTACTAATGCACCCATCGATACGACGCGCTGTTTCAACCAATCAGGGAGGCGGTGACACGGACGGAAACACCTACCGAAGAATCTGATTGGAAGAACGCCTGCATGAATCCGATGTACTATGCTATTTGTTCTTTATCTCTGTAGATGTGGATGAATGCTTAAATAACAAGGGAGGCTGTGAGCATACCTGTGAGAATACTGACGGCTCGTATACATGTAAATGTAACACTGGCTACACTCTGTTCACCGCTGACGGAATTAACGATTTCCGCATCAAAGCAGGAGAGACTGGAAAGAAAGAAGGGGACGTCTATTACATCAATCACAGTTGCGTTCGTAAGTACATTATTTTGTTGAGAATTATAAATATTAATATTAGGCTAACTTCTTAGCTCTTTAAAGCGCAGGCCCGTAGCTAGCATAGGGACGGGGGGGGGGGGCAAATGCCCCCCAGGCCAATTGTTCAAAAAAAATTTTTTTCAGCAAAATCAAATGGGATAAAAGATCAGAATTGTTCGTGTCTCAGAGTGCAGGAAATTGACCTCAAATCGCATCTCAGAGCTTCTAATTTTCAAAATTTCCCCAGACCCCCCGCAAAACAGGCCCCTGTGGCGCTCGAAGGCCAAGCATACGTCCGGGCAGCTCGTTTGCTTAAAATGCCCCCCTAGCGAAAAAAGCTAGCTACGGCCCTGAAGCGTGCACTTATACATACATGTACATGTGCAGTGTGTGGTTGTCTCACCTTACGAATTGCAATCTAAAACGTCCCTCTAAAAAGCCTGATATTGTGTAAAGATAGAACACCTTTTGATCAAAGAAAGTGTTTGATATGTTAAAAAACATCCCATTAATTAAGGTACCGGTATAAATTAATTAAGCTACATGTATGTCTTTCACCTTAGAAACCAGTTCGTGTTGTTATTTCATGCACATTAATTAAGGCATATTCCTTTACACATACAACTTTTAATAAGCTTGATGAAGGAGTACACTCATGTATTTAGAAAGTAACAAAAAATACGTGTGTGTTTTGAAACTCCTGCAACCTTCAATAAAAAGTGTTACATGTACATCCTACTGGACGCGAAGATAGCCTCGCCTCTTTAACAGTGTTGCTTGAGATGATGAGTTACCAGATAGAGAGAGAAATGTCGCCATAAGCCAACATGTCGTCTCATGAGTGGAATGGGGTTTGTGAATATCAAAGAACCATAAATAAAGGGGGCGGATGCAAATGTCATTGCTGAGAACAGGCTTTGTAGAAGGAATTTACATGACACGTACTGTTAGGAAAGCAATGGTGTAAACATACATGTACTGTAATTTGCTGAAAGTGACAACCTTTTAATCTTAGAGATATTTCACCTGCATAAAAGTAGGATTGTATTGCAGATGTTATGGCGCAGTAATTTTTATTTCACAGCCAACAAATGCCCCAAACCCGCGGGACTCGCTATTGCAAACGGTGTGGCAACCCAGGATATGAAGAGTATGTATTACAACGGCAAGATTACGTTTGACTGTAACATCGGGTACGCTCTCAAAGGCAAAAAAGAGATCACCTGCCTCGCTGATAAAAAGTGGGATGCAGATGCACCGAAATGCGAAAGTAAGTTTCGAAAGTGTTGTGTTTGTTTGAGATCTTCTCCCGTTCAAAACCCCAGCTTCAGTGTTCTACTGTTCGAGGAAGTTCGTCTTTCTACCAAGGGAACTGTGACATGAATGTTTTTTTCATGTCATGTATACAAAGACCTAATCCAATGATTCCATTAAAGAATGTATTAGAATTACGGGAGAATCCAACTTACCTCGACGCGAGTCCAGGTAATAAAAATTCGATAAAAATTTTGTAAGTTCTAAAAATATCGTAATATAGTAGGGATAGCATGGTAGATGGAACAGCTTAGGTATAATACAAGCTGTTCCATTTACCATTATGCTACCCCTCTATATTACGGTATTATTAGAACTTAGAAAATTTTTATGACAAGTACTCACGTCGAGGTAATGGATTCTCCCGAATGTTGAAACCCAAGAAAATACACCAAAATCGCAGTTAAGGTTAGTGAGGTCTGGCATTGCCGGGGTCCAGCTTCTCCTGTTGGTGGTGATGGTCGGCATTGCTGATCACATAGCGGGCTGTTGATGATATCTTCAAATCGAACTCCTCACACTGACGCTTTCTATATGCGATGATTTTTGAGGAGCTAGCCTACATATAGATCCCATAGGAAAGCCAGGTCTCTACCTTAAAAGTGCGATTTTGGTGTCTAAGAAATGAGATAACGTATTCAACTGTTCAATTTGATGATCTTCTTCTACATATATTATGCCTTGTATTTAAAGTTGTACAATGCGAAGAAGATGACCTCAGTAATCTGAAAAATAAGCCAACACCAAGCTCTACTGGAAAGGTCAACTACCTTGCGTCTGTTACCTACACTTGCACTAAATTTCTGCCGAAACCGGTGGCAAGGACCAGGACCTGTAGATATGACAGCAAAACGAAAAGCTATGTGATGATGGGCGAACCACTCGAATGTCCAGGTAAGTTACATGTATATTGGTAAAATACATGTAGGCCTAGATGGATTTGAACAATCTTGTCGGGCATTAATTGAAACGTCCGGATACATGTACATGTACACCTAACATGATCAACCTCGCCACCATGAATTAGCGCTGCGATGTACATGTACGGTGTACATTGATTCCATCTGTAAACTTACAAACGAGGTTGCTGAAAGGTCAAAAGTTAGTCAGCCGCCACGAGATAGAAAACCTAATGCATGCATGTACGTACAGTGGCGCTTTAATAGAGAGTTCAAGAGATCGTAACAATAACGTTAACGTTATTTTTACATGGCAAATGTAATCAAAATTAGCGTTAGCGTTAGTGGTAACGGTAACGGAGCGATTTGTAAACTTTTGAATTTTTATCAATCCATGGAGACTATTGCCATGAGTTGTGATGTCACTAGGCTGAGGACCTTTATTGTAGTGAATGAGCTACATGTAACACTGTGACTGCCTAGGCTTATTGGTTGTACATTGTGTACTTTCATAAATATGCATTGAACACATACATGTATGACATCACATGTGGTGTGCAATGGTTCCCTTTGGATGCAATAAAAATGCTTAAAATGATGAATTTGCTGATTTAAAAAATAAAAGAAATGTTGCAGATATCAATGAATTGGAATGTATTGAGGGATATCGCAAAAATTCAAAGTTTTACACAATGAGTGTAGTGTCCCTTTAAACTCTCGATTTACTTGACAAACTGGAGACGCATCGTAATACGACGCCACTCAAAATTTCTGTTTCCAGAATTATTTGTTTGTGCTAGTGCGATTTTTGTACCTGTTATCGGTGGCAAACTGCAAACATACTCTTTCCTCATTCAGTCGTTGACTGTGGAACACCAATAGACATAGCAGGAGCAAAAAAGCCAAATCCTCTTCCAAACACTTTGTTCGGGGCCAAGTATACGTTTGAATGTGAATCGCTCATGAAGATTCTGGGCAAGTCTGGATCAGGAAACAACGAGGTCACCTGTAAAGACGGATATTGGGATTATGGTGATCTTAGATGTTCTGGTAAGTTAAAACACTTCAGAAGTAACGACGCACAGGGTGCTTCAAAAAAAGTGCCGTTTTGACTTAATCTCTAGTCCTTGTTTTCAGGTGTGATTCTGAAAATTTGGGAGATTTGATTCATACAGGAAGTTTGACTATGATTATGATATTCATACATGTAGTAGACCTAAACTGTAAATTCAAGCGTAATTCGTACATTGCATTGCATCCGTAGATGTACACTCGTCCCCAGTGGCCTCGAACTTAATACTAGTTATAAGCTCTCAACCACTGGCACAGATGGGGCCTAATCATGTTTCTGAACACTAGATGGCGCAAACTGTCATCAACTAATCAGCGACCAGTATTTCACGCAACTGGGGGAAAACATGAAACATGTTCTTATTGGCTGATCGCTCATTGGCTGGTTGATCGAGCGCGTTCGTCAACAACTGGTAGTGACATCTAGTGTTCAGAAACGGACTTTGGCACCAAGTGTTTCAGTGGTTGAGGGTGACAGCTTCGAGCGGAGGCCGATACCACTGAATTATTGAGTGTACTATAGATGAGGGAGGGAGGAATTTATAGTGTTCGATTACATTTACAGAGATTTTCAGAATATAAAAGTTGAAAGTAAACATAACACTAGTATATTTACCAGTCTCTTTTGTCTCAGGCGCCACTTGTACTGATCCGGGCCGGGCCCCAGGAAGCACCCAGCACGCCACAAGCTACCAACTTGGAAAAAAGGTCACATATACATGTACCAGGGCTGGATACGCCTTGGATTCAGCCGAGGCACTCGAGTGCAAACGAATTGCCAATGCTTTCAAATGGACCAAGGCGAAACCGAATTGCGTCGGTAGGTACATCAGTGTTGCACAATATGTAGTGTGTCTAGAGAAAGAGAAAGCACAAAAATTGACACACAAAATGATGATAATGAGGAAGTTAGTCAATTTCCAGAATCTTAGCAAATTTTCGACCCCAACCTGGGTCTTCTTCAGGCTGGCACTTTCAAGTCGAGCTCTGGCTACCAGAAGTGTACACTTCTTGTAGCTCGACTTGAAAGTGCCAGCCTGAAGTAGACCCCGGTTGGTGTCGAAAATTTGCTAAAAATTCTGGAAATTGACTTCCTGTTTATCATCATGTAGTGCTTAGCCAGCTATCTAAAGTTGGGGGGAGGGGCCAAAACACCTGTTTTGTTAATTTGTGACCACTTTTCAGCTGAAGTCTGTATGAAAAAAAGTTTTTCGGTAACATGTATGCCCCAACGCGTATTGTTTTGATAAAGTCAGCTATAATTGACTGCTTTTGGGGTTCGTCGACCGCATCCGCCATCATTGGCTGTGATATCAACCATTCTAAATTGAGCGAGTTCATGTTTCTTTTCCCTGAAGCTCAACTATCGGAATTCCTTGATTCTCAGTGTAATTTCCCGCAATGGGAAGTGATTTAAAGGAGCACGGTATGCGACCTCTTACCGGTATTTTGACTACCGACGTAGAGAAAGCCACCTAGCGGCAGCAATACAAACTACAAAAAAGCATTACAAAAGCACGTAGTTCATCGGGCCCATTCGCCGACAACGTTGTTGGGGTTGGAGAGTGGCGCGCACGGTGATGGTGGCGCCGACTGTCGTAAAAAAGTTGCAATACCGGGCTCCTTTAAGTGAAACCTGACGAGTTTAAGAAGGTGTCACTATTAACTCTCTGATAAAATGCATACATTCATCCTAACGATACAAAAATTTCTCTCATAATTTCAGACAAAGAAAAACCCACCGTTACCTGTCCGCCCAGTCCACACACCATCAAATTACTTAACCCAGCAAAACTGACCCTGCCGACGGCAAAGGATAACACTGGCATCGCATCAATGGTAACTCAGCCGGCAGGGTTCCGTGTGGATCAAATTCTTAACAAGGACACGAGCGTGCAGTTCTCAGTTGCTGACTATGCCGGCAATACTGCTTCCTGTAAAGTGGACATTAAAGTTAAAGGTGGTTTTTTTTAAATAACGGTCGTTGTTGATTAAAAAAAACGTTTAGCGTTGTATTTTACTCAAACATTCGCCTCAATTTCCTAAAGATCTTCTGACAGTTTTAATCAGAAATATGGGTGAAAAAATGCCATAACACATCCACAATTTAAATTCGGAAATTATTGTAGAATTTGTAATACGATCAACGTCAAAACAAAGGGCCGTGTGCTTGGGTCGGACTTAAGCCTAAAGAAAAGCTGAAGTTACACTTTCTCTTCGCTTGAAGCATGGAGAGGAAAGTCAGACTTTAATGAAAGTGTGGCTGAAGTCCGACCCTAGCATACGACCCAATGGACCGATGCTAGAGTCGGACTTTAGCCTAGTATAGCTGAAGTTAGACTTTCTCTTTGTTTGAAACATTGAGAAAAGTCAGACTTAATGAAAGTGTGGCTGAAGTCCGACCCTAGCATACGGCCCAAAGACTTATCTGGTCACAATTCGTCATTTTTGTTGTTAACTTTATTAATTCAAATGTTCCCTTATATGCCGTTGCTTAATACAGAGGACGACGACCTTCGACCACCGACCGTAAAATGTCCGGACTCCTACGTGGAGTACGTCACCAAAACTGGCGACGAAAAAATCAAATACAAAGCGGCATCTGGTAGCCATGTTAGTGGTACTCAAGTCACCTTGACATACCAACCTGCGGACAATACACTGATTAAAAGTGTTGCTGTACTCCACAAAGTCTACACCGTTAAAGTTGAAGCCCAGTCAAAAGCCGGACTCAAAGCCGAGTGCCAATTCCAGGTTGTCGTTAAGCGTAAGTCGTGACATGCACATTAAAATACACCAAAATAGCAGTTGTGAGGGCGCACAGACCAAGGCCCATATACATGTGTTCATAAAACTACTTAAATCTAAGTGAGAGACTTATCCTTTGTTCAACACAAAAGGTAAGTACATGTATCACACTTTTTATTTATGAATATGGATCCTGAACTTGCCACGTCTCGCTCCTCCAGAGGTTTCGCAAATCTGACGAAACACGAAAGTACGAAATACGAAATTGGACTTCATTTCAAGGATCAAATGTATGTCTGGAGATGCTTGGTGCCACAAATATCGCCTGCTGCAAGTGCGTCTTTTAGCATATCATGTTAGACCGAGAGATTTATGGTCCATATTGATTTTTTAAATTTCGACTTCGTATCAACGAAAGTGGAAACGGAAGATAAATTTCAAAGTACCGTACATGTACGGTCTAACGTCATACGCTGAAAGACGCACTGGCAGCAGGCGATATTTGTGGTACCAACCATCTCCTGAAATACATAACGTCATGGAAATGAAGTCCAATTTCGTATTTCGTACTTCGTTTTTCGTCAGATTTGCGAAACCTCCCTAACTTCAATTCATCTGCCACGTTTTTCTGTGTATTCACTGTACTTTTGTTGTTCGAACAAAAATCAGGCAATGTTAAAAATACCTCTTTCAGCTGCCGTCTGCTCTGAATGGTCCCTTCCAGAGGCCAAGAACGCTGTAAAGAAGTGCGTTGGAACTGTCGCCACAGGGTATCAATGCAGCTACGAATGTAACACCAAGTACCTGTTCCATGACAATACAAACAAGAAGACATTCTCCTGTCTACCAGGCAAATCTTGGAGTCCGAACAATCATGTACCAGATTGTATTCGTACGTATTTGTTTGTTTGATACACTGTTAGAAATAACAGAAGATTTTACAGAAAATCTGTGCAGCAGAGTCCCCAGGACGGTTCTGTAAAATTACAGACCTGATCTGTAAAATTACAAACTTAAATAAATGTCAACAGAGATTTGACTGGAGGCTGACCAAATTATATTTTCATACTGCCCTCAGAAGGCATCATTATGGGATGTCCAATGGAGTCCAACCAATACAGGAAAACATGAATCATACCATAAAAAAATTATGTAAATTTACAGAAAGTGCTGGGGACTCTGCTGCAGGGAATTTCTGTAAAATTACTGCAGAATTACTACTGTAAATTTAATAATTTCTAACAGTGAACCTACATGTAGCTACATACGGGAGAATCCAACTTACCTCGACGCGAGTCCATGTCATAGAAATTCTAATAATACCGTAACATAGAGGGTAGCATAATGGTAAATGGAACAGCTTGTATTATACCTAAGCTGTTCCATCTGCCATTATGCTACCCCTACTATATTACGATATTTTTAGAACTTACGAAATTTTTATGACCTGGACTCGCGTCGAGGTAAGTTGGATTCTCCCGTATGTAGCCTACCCTTATTTTTTCCGCAATTTTTTAAATTTGCGAAATATTCGGAGACGACGTTCCGATTTATTTTATATTGGAACACAGTGTGGCATAAGGGTAGGCTTTTTGTGGGGCCTACATGTATCTAAAGGGGAAATGAGTAGAAAGAACAGAAGTGGTCTAATAATTTTTTCGAGAGCTGTATTGTAAAAACACCTTCCACTATCTGATGCAACAGAGTTTAATGCGCTAAACATGATTTATCCCAGTATACCCGGATACCTTTAGCACACGGATCCGGTCCGTTTTCAGTCCGTTTTCCCCTAGTTTTCCGGATACGACAATGCAAAAGTCAATTTGATCGATTTTTTACGGACCTGAATCGGACAAAATCCGTATGACAAAGAACCCCGCTTCACTGGGGAACTCAAGGAGCACGTTAGCGCTTCTTGCGCCGATTCTTTCAGACAAATGGTAGGTGAATAAAGCAAGGTTCATTGGCGCACGGATCCGATCCGTTTCAAGTCCGTTTGCCCCTAGTTTTCCGGATACGACAACGCTGAAGTCCATTTGATAGATTTTTTACGGACCTGAATCGGACCAATTCCGTGTGCCAATGAACCCTGCTTAAAGGAGCACGGTATTGCCACTTTTTCTCGACAGCCGGCGCCACTGTGCCACTCTCCAACCCAGGGGCCAACGACGTATTGGCGAGTTGACCCGATTACCTCCGTACATTTTGTAATGCATTTTTGTAGTTCGTGTTACTGCCGCTAGGTGGCTCCCTCTGCGTCGGCAGTCAAATAACGCATTTGAGATCCAATAACCGTGCTCCTTTAAGCCGTACGTCTATTTGTTCCAGTTCCCGTCGAATCACCTCACATGGAGAAGTTTTCCATTCGATACACATTTGTCGCTACTATGACAGACGCCTGTGCCGCTGCTGCAGTAGAAGCATTTAAGAAAAAGACGACAACTCTTGGCCAGGACCTTACAAATTATTGTCGCGCTACGTTTACTGGGACTGAGAACGTCCAGGTTACAGTCCATCAAGACCGCATTTCTACCAACTACAAACAAGCAACAGTAAGGCTAATCCCACTTTAGAGAATGTCTAGTTTGACTTGCGTTGATCAATGCCCCCAGTCTAGAGCCTTTGTTTATAACCTCACTCTTATGATCGGGCAAACGTCTTTTACTTTTATATCCGGTCTTAATAGTACCGGTGTCTATCCGCATATAAAATAAGACCGGATAATCACTGCTTGCGCTTCCACTACTGGATTTGAGGTTAGTAAGTTCCGCTACAGATGGCGATACGTGGAGCGAACCGCTTTTGTTCTGGTACTTCTGAGCATGCGCAATGTCGCAAGCGATCTTAAAGGGAGACATGCGAAAAATATTGCCCGGCGGGCACAAGTTGTCTGAGTTGTAGCGCCGTCTGTTAATACACGGTGACACTACGCTATATCACAGGCCCCTGTAGAGCTATTAGTGAGCTTAGAACAAGTATCTAACCAAAAAACATTTGTTTGTAAAAAACACACCCCGAGCTCACGAATTTATGAGCTCGTGGTGTGTTTTTAGATACGTGTTGTGTTTTTTAGATACGTTTGGCTAGAAAAGTGTTCGAAACTCACTGATAGCTCTACAGGCGCCTGTGATATCGCGTAGTGTCACCGCGTATTAACAGACGGCGCTACAACTCAGACAACTTGTGCCCGCCGGGCAATATTTTTCGCATGTCTCCCTTTAAGCCACCTGTAGCCGAACATATGTACAAATAAACCCGGACTTATTGCCATTCCACTGGAGAAAACACCGGTGTTGATCCGCATCTAATTTAGATTCGGAGTATACTCGGCTATGCTACCCGAACTTAATAGATCCGCACTTAATAGAACCGGACTTTTCTGTAATGGAAGCACAGCTACATTGTATTATTTCACCGTGATTTAAATTTATTTAGGCGACAGACCAATATTTCTTCATGATCCTTTCGATCTCGGCGCAACCGTCAGACAGTACAGGAGATAAGCTTTGCGTGTCGAAGTTGAAGGATTTGATGGATAGCGGTAAACTGGGCGGTGTTAAACCACTCGCTGCAATAGAAGAGATAGTGGTTACCAGCTGTCCAACGCTAAAGGATCCTCACGGTTCTGGGCAGTCATTTATAGATGTTTATCCGTGTCCGGAGAATTCCTTAAGGATAACGAAGACCGGAGACACTGAAAATGACTTATGTCGTAAGTGACTGCAGTTTCATACCCCCACCCCCCACCCCAATAAAAAAAGAATATCTGAGAAACCTGATCGATGCATTGTGAAATACATGACTGTATAAGACATACACGTCTGTAGTCGTTATACGTGTCTTGAAGTTGTGCCGAATGGAAAATCACTGCCTATTACCAGCGACCATNCTCTGAGACATGAAAAATAATGATCTTTTGTCCCATTTGATTTGGATGAAATTTTGACTGCTAAAGTTGCGGTAAAATAGTTATCTGAGAGGATGAATTTGTGGTCGAGTTATATCATGCTTGTACAATGAATGGCCACGACGTCATGTAGGACTAGTAGGCCACCATCTTTTTTGGAAATGTCCATAGTTCGTTTTTCTATACACTCTAGAAAACGTTACATCTGGCTTGTGGTTTACACCTGTAAAAAATGAAGTGTTTTTTCCTATTAAAAATTTGCTTGTTTTATTACCCATGGTACCTGATCAAAGAACACGAAAATTAATATTGAAATTTTCATGAGGAAGACAACAAAATGAAATAACGGGGTAATTATGAAGTTAATAATACTTTGGTAGTTACCAATCTAAATAAACTCCCAACGCAGTTGTGTACCGCGCCCCCTTCGGTTTACCCGCTCTCCACAACTGCTTAACTTCGTAAAATTCGCCGCGTTCGGTCAACAGATGGCGTCTGGGCCTGGCGCGAGTTTTACAGCCTATCAGCACGCTGCTTTCGGAACTGTTTGGCCCGTTGGCAACGGATGTTCTTGTGCTACCATGGCTACGAACCGCTCGGCCAATGAAAAAGTGTCTCAGGCCAGCTTGGTTACCGGTTGCCCGGTGCTCTCATTGGTCGACTCTCTCAGCGCCATCTGTTGACCGAACGCGGCGAATTTTACGAAGTTAAGCAGTTGTGGAGAGCGAGTAAACCGAAGGGGGCGCGGTACACAACTGCGTAGGGAGTTTACAATCTAAAGAGATCATGCAGTAAACAAAACTTTAAAAAAAATAACTGTAATTTGCTTTCATCAGATAGCATCATTTTGATGATTTCAGACATGTGCAGCAAATTCTCAATGATCTCTACAAATAAGCTTCCTCCGTGTCGTCAGTGTCCTACTGATGAAATCGCAGACGACAGCACAAAGTGTAAATCATGTCCGACTGGGGAGAAGACTTTGAATACAGGGAAATGTACAGGTAAGAAGCTTTCCACAGTGTGAATTATTTCGGCTCGTGATTACTGTATGTACTGTACATGTACCAAGGCTAGTTATTAATTACGGAACGGAACGGAATCGCAGCTTTTAAACGGAAGACGGACGCCCTGTAAAAACTGGAACTGAACAGAGTTACAGAATCAAAATTCAAATTCCTACTCACTGATTGGCTGCTAGGGCATTTTGATTCAGCAAGCCACCATTTCTGGCAGTGGCGCCACTGTCAGCCTCTTCTGGAGTGACAGGAGATTCTCAAAATGCACTAGCCTATTCATACATAGGTAAACTCAGAAGTCTGTAATACATACCGTTATATATAAAGGGGTAGGGAAGCCCCCTAACCCTAATTAGGGTTGCTACTAGGCCTGTTCTACATTCTAACCCTGATCTGCCATCTATGAAGGTACAAGTTCCTGTGCTTCTTAATACATGTATATACCGTGATAAACACGTATCGTAGAGAGCGTCTTAAAAAAAGGTAACCATTTTGATCCTGTCTAAAACTTAAACTGTTGATTTCTTTCGTAAAAACTCCTGTCCTGATTAGAAGAAACCTGGGAGCTTTTGTCAAATTAGAATGTTTTTTTTGTAACAGTCACAATCACAGTCTGATTGGTCTGATAATGTAATGTTTCTTTGTTTCTAATTTTTTGATAGCATAAAGATTCAGACATTTAACAGGTGGATGTCTTTCATCACGTCTGACGTATCGCCATTTTGTGATCACAATTAACTTTACATCGGGTGGCCCCAAACAACGAAACCCTTTATAATATGGGGTTGTTCGAAAAATATTATTGTTATGACTTTCATATTTTGCGTGATTTACTTAAAGTATATTAGATATCTTTCCCTAAAATTATTGTATTATGCGGCCTTTCTATCGGTCTCAGATATCATTCGATGTCATATTTACAGCTAAATGTCCAGCGGGAAAATATTCTCCTAGTGGATATCCGCCTTGCGTAGACTGCCCTCTTGGCTTTTACCAAGATCTCACTGGTCAGACCAACTGCAAGGAATGTCCAAATGGCCAAGTCACAGCTGCAGTTGGTGCGAAACTTGCTTCGTCATGTGTGAATGGCGGTAGGTACCAATTTTTGATCTTCTGATGCCAGCTTCAATAAAATAACACAGCCAAAGTCTGGGAATTATTCTCACATACATGTACGTTATTATGTGTGAACATTATAGAGTTTTCTCAAAGCCGCCGAAACGCCAACGCGAACGTCAGTCTTTTTGTTCGCTGCTCTCTTCGTGGCATCGAACAATGGGTTTAGCGTTCACGTTGGCATTTCGGGGGCTTTGCGAAAACTCCATATTAACAGCCCAGCCATCACAATAAAGCCGGTGACAAACTGACGCGTACGCGACGCGTCGTGCAGGCACTCCGCCAATCAGATTATTCGGTAGGTGTTTCGGTGCGTGTTACCGCCTCCCTGATTGGTTGAACGCTTTCCTGACCTATTGTTTACGCGCCAGTCTGTCACCGCCTTAAGAGCGAGACGAGGCTGCTCAACATTGCTACGTAAATGGATATACTTATGTTGATTTCTCAGTTGAACGATACACACACTCTTCATATAGGCCTACATGTCCGCCATGTTTGTCCCAATCTGAGTCCTAATTATAATTTCAGTTGATACCTTGTGTAAACCCACCAACAACCCGTGCAAGAATGGAGGGACTTGCGAAGTAAAAATACACAACGTTGTGTGCAAATGTAAAAAAGGTTTGTTACAACTATTTGTACGATGACCCCTTTACCTATACATGTAATGTATTTACAGAATTTTATTCGGTTTTTGCATTGGTGGACGGAAACCACGAATTTTCTGGACACTACCTTCATGCTATAGTTACGTCATCTGCAGGCGTATGTATATGCAGACACCCAGACTGGAAAATCTTTTTCATAGCGGGAATAATTTTTACCAGTGTGTCTTTAAAGCCCAACAGTATGCGTTAGGTTTAGTATCTCGCGACGGCCGACGTAACCTTTGGCCTTTAGGCAACGTCGTACATGCTCGATAAGACTGTTCAAATATATCTATTTGAATGATCTAAGTTACCAATTAGGTATTGGGAGCGTTGCTACACATAAAAAAATGAGTTGAAGCATGTTACTTACATGATGAAGGGTTAGTCACGCTATAACAGCTCGTTGAACTTCTCAAGTGATGAAGGTATGGAGGCCATTTTTGATTCGACATGGTATCAGTCCAGCCTCGCTGGCTATATATAGGTTGGACAGGAGACCAGTCTTATCAAGGTGGGGAAGGAGGAAGCGTCACCTAATGCATACTGTTGGGCTGACACCGAATTCTGGACATAAGCAATGTGCAATTTTATGTACGTACATTATGTAACTGTACACTGCATGCTTCCAAGACTGTTTTCTTCACATGGTCCATTCCGTGTTCCAGGTCACACCGGTTACCTCTGCGAGACTAATGTCAACGAATGTCTCTCCCAGCCTTGTTATAATGACGGCGTTTGTACCGAAGGATCTACAGCTGGGACATACTCGTGCAAGTGTAAAACTGGTAAGAACAAGTAGCTGACTAATTTGGCGTATGCAATGATGGAATCATTGTGAAGAGTACATGTACTTGTCGGAGCAAAATCAGATGTGGATTCAAACATTGTCAATTGTCAAAAACTCGAGTAAATATCAGATGTGGATTCAAAACACTGTCAATTGTCAAAAACTCACAAGCACGAACACCAACCTCAGCCCCAAACCAAAGATACATGTATGAGTGACCTGAGAATCTTTCTGGGAGAAATATAACACCAAGATACCTTGATTCGGTCCAGTGGTGATAGCCACAGAGCCATTTTTCGAAACGGAAGTCAGCGGTCCGTAACTGACTTGACTTTATAAAATAGGATCTGGAGCTCAACCACCGGACCGAATCTGGATATTTTGGTGTCTTCTTCCTTCTAGAAAGATTCTCCCTCAATATATTGCTCCTTCAACAGTTTTGGCTCTGGGTAGTGAAAGTACGCTTTTGCGTTTTTTTTGGGCCACCCTGTATGATCTGTTGACTAACTACTGTCGCCTCTGACAGTTGCAATGGCTATTGCTGAAACAAATAGTTCTAGACTTTGGTGTTGTCAAAAATAGAGAGAAAAGTCCTATATTTTCTATTTTTGGGGTGTGAATAATTTTAGAAAAAATGTCTACTTAAATTTTCAGGTTTCTCTGGAGACAACTGTGAGACTGAAAGGAACGAATGCAACGCCAACACGTGTAAGAACGGAGGAATGTGTCAGGATCTTGTCAATGACTTCAAATGTATGTGTCTTGATGGCTACACTGGGAAAACGTAAGTTATATTTTCAATAGCTGACGTAAGTTTTCAAATTTGACCAAGGAATCATGTACGAAACGACCCAGTGCACCTATGGAACACTCATTTGGTGGTAGCTGTTACTTCACCTGTGGCTTAAAGTAGGCCTACTATATTTTCTTTCTGTTCGTCAAAGGCATATATGCCGTATATACAGGCACAACCAATACTCAGCGGGCTTGTAGTACCGCTGGGCTAATAGTGAATTTTTGCAACCGTGCCCCGGTTAAGCCAATGAATTCGCTTATCTATTGTTCAGGTATAATCAGGCAATAGAAAATCGTAATCTGACTATCAGTCGTAGGTCCATCCCGGCGATTGCGAAAACTCTCTCTCAAAGCCCTCGAAACGCCAACGCGAATGTCTATCCTTTTGTTCGGTGATCTCTCTTCATGGCATCGAACAATAGGTTTGGCGTTCGGGTTGGCGTTTCCAATTCGGGGAGTTTGCGGAAACTCGCTATTACATGTACATATCGACGCGTTTCTAAGAACAAATTGCCACTCACATCCTTCCAAACATTGCAGTTGCAGTGACATCAAAGATATCTGCATACCTAATCCCTGTAAAAACGGCAAGTGCGTGTCTCTCAGCAATGTGCGCTATCGATGCGAGTGTCTCAAGGGATATACGGGTATTAAATGTGAAACTGACATCGGTAAGGATTACTTTTAATTTGTCCGTGAAATTCCCAATGGTCGTAGATTTTAATGCAGTATGAATTTTTTTGCAAGGGAAAAATGACGTCGATGGAAAAAAATTCTGTGGACCTAACTTGTTAATAGTCGATACATGTAGTTGTTTTGATCAGTGTTTTTACAGTTATCATAAAACAACTGCTATCGTTTATACATGTACAGTGTGCTGGGGTAGGACGTAATCAGAACAATCAGGGAAATCAAACTTCGGTGTGATATCCCAGTGCACTCCCCGCTCTCCAGGGCTACTAATGCTTCTTCAGCCTCAGCCCTGGAGAATTGTTTACATATGTAATTTATCTCTTTTCGGAATTAATAAAACTTATTAAACCTAAAAAAAAACTCTCCGCTTTTCTGGACTCGCGCCCCAAAGAGTCGTAGACGAAAGTAAAAAAAACAGAGTAGGTTTAGACTAAAGCGGGTGATCCACTGTCGCGATTTTGGCTTGAGACGCGGTTGCGTTCCCTTGCGGTTACCATATAAGGACTTCCGATTGCCATATAAGGCGATCGCAAGGTACCGCAACCTTGTCTCAAGCCCAAATCGCGACAGTGGACTCGCCGCTTAATGCATTCACCGATACCTCGTTGCAGATGAGTGTCAGCCTAATCCATGCTTAAATGGTGGAAAATGTACGCAGGGGATCGGCAGCTACACTTGCAACTGTCCCGGTGGTCTTTTCGAAGGAACCAACTGTGAAATAAGAAAGAACCCTTGCGCTACACAAACTTGTTCCGGCAACGGAAAATGTATTGATGAATTCCTGAGCTCGACTACGAAATGTTCATGCAAGCCTGGCTTTGTATCAAGTAAGATTTATTCCTGAACTAAACTAAAATTGATAGTAAAAATATTGTATACTGTTAGAAAGGCTATGAGACAAACGTTTTTCGCCGTTCACCCATCATGATCACGCGTGAACCCCGTTCACCACTCTGCATGTATTTGGCCACTGTGTGTACAAAGGATCTCATTTTTTCACAATCATTTGTTATTTGGTACAAATCATACGTAACCCGAAGAATGAATACGGAAGTTTAGAAATCAAACGATAAACGCAAACTTTAACGACAATGATTTCTAAACCTCCCTAATACTGCATACTGCACGAACTGTTTATATTAGGCGTTCGTTTTCAGATTTTAATTTTGAGTGAAAAATGAGGAGTAAAAAATGAAAAGTAGGCCTACTGAGTACATAGTTAATTTCAATCTATGTAAAAGCAGCCTCGGCACCTTCTGTTTCATTTGTAGGGGTAAGTGGTCCAAATTTCGGGCCTTTCTTTTTCTATGTCACTTGCTCACTGAATAACTCCGCCTGGGATGCATGTGCACCCATGGCAATGCTTTAGAAGGTCAGATGACTCATCAAAGAACAAAATGAGTTACTGAGCATGCGTGGGGACCTATTATTGGGGTCACATGATCGATTTGAAATCACATGATCAAAACATGACCCACTCGCCCAAAGGTCGGGCGCCTGGTACCTAAAGTCGGGCACCGCATGTTTTAAGCCTCAGCATTGCACAAGTTAGTATTTAGTGAAGCTTTATTTGGCTAAATTGACCCTCCTTCTATATTAGAAAGCCCTCAAACCATCTTTGCAAGGTCTCAAACATTTTTTATTGAGCTTTTTTAGGGTGCCCGAAATTAGGTCAAATTTGTTCTCAAAAAGTAGTCCCAATTTCGGGCGTCTGCCAATTTAATGCCAAATGAATGCTCCCGAATTTAGGTACATGCCCGGAATTCAGACCGCTTACATTTTAACAGCAAAAACATATATCTAGTTAGGCCCTATCTATTTTTGGTAATAGTAATCAATGTGCGTCCTCGCACGATCGCTATGATTTTCTTTTTCAAATGTATTAAAAATATGATTTTTTTTTGCAGAAAGCAGCAAAACATGTGACGCTATCAATTTCTGTGACCCAAACCAATGTAAGGAAAGTACTGGATGCAAAACTTCGGCCCTTGATTACAGTTGCACTTGTAAGTCTGGATTTGAGGGTCACAAGTGCCAACACAATAAAGACGACTGTGCCAGTAAACATTGCCTACATGGAACATGTCAAGACGCCACCAACGATTTTAAGTGTTCTTGTGATACTGGATGGAAAGGTAAAATCGGCAGTAATAATATATACGGATATAATTCTGTAGTCGTGGTTATACACTACATGAAATCCCCAGTTTTTTTGCGGTCACACCTTTGAATTGCCGGGCTTCGAGAAACCCCACCGTGGAGAATCAGTAGCAACCTCGCCGATTTTTCCCCCCAGGCAGCTGCACTCGCCGGTCGGCATTTTACTCCTCACCGATTCAAAATGGCGGACGTGGAGAAGATGCCCATGAAAACAGGTAAAAAGATGATGATTAAAGTATTCTAATCGAGACGAGACATCGACGAGGCTATTTCTACGATACCAACGATTCGATTGATGTATACTTTGTCTTAATATGTGATCTAGCAGTGACGTTTGAACCAAAAAAGTTACCGGTACGCGATATGTACATTTCTTCACCATTCCTTCTGCATCTATCGGGTGCCGTTTTCGCAACTTTTTTGGTTCAAACGTCACTGCTAGATCACATATTAAGACAAAGTATACATCGATCGAATCGTTGGTATCGTAGAAATAGCCTCGTCGATGTCTCGTCTCGATTAGAATACTTTAATCATCATCTTTTTACCTGTTTTCATGGGCATCTTCTCCACGTCCGCCATTTTGAATCGGTGAGGAGTAAAATGCCGACCGGCGAGTGCAGCTGCCTGGGGGGAAAAATCGGCGAGGTTGCTACTGATTCTCCACGGTGAACCCGTGTCTGAAAAACACAGGTTTTTTAGACACGGCAAGTTCGCCGTGCTTTTTGAAATCCCCGTGTTTACGTTAGTTCTTTGCACGGCTACAGATGGCGCAGCCATTAAGTGACATCGTTTTCGCGCCTCCAACAATGTGTGCCAATACAGAAATGACCGAAGAGTCAGTGCATGCAGCGCCCCTGTCGCCGTGCTACTTAACTACAATGTAGTAGTGTGACCTCTCGCCGGGACCTTGTAGCCTACACACGGGTTTGACACGGGTCTGGAAAAACACGGGTATTTTCAACAGGTGTAACCTTAGCTACGAGGAGAAATTTTGTGTACATTTCGATCATTATATAGATCCGTGATAAGTCGCTGATCTCAACCTCTCTATTCTGTACATTGCATGTATTTGTAACTTATTGAGGATACATGTATGTATTATACGAATAACGACGTCCACACTGGTCATTGCACATTGGTCAAAGAAGAATTGTAGCGACATTTGAACAACATGTCGGAAATATCTTTCCCCTGTATCATTAAAGGAATGGTTTGATTCCTTTATGGTCTAATTTCAAATTCTATTGACGGATTCGGACTTCCTGTCAAATCGTCACCTTTTTATTTCAGGCAAAAAATGCGATGAAAAAATTGATTATTGTAACCCGAATTTATGCAGCACGACTGGGTCAATAAAATGCAACAGTCTTACCGATGACTACAAATGTGATTGTAAACCGGGTTTCACTGGAAAGAAATGTGATGTGAGTAATGAGAAGTGCTCTTTTGGTTTACGTTCGTCCACTTTCGCCCTTACATTCCTGTACTGCCTCAGAATTGTCTTGATCACTCAGACCAAAACTTTCCAACAGTAGCTTGGTTCATTTGGGGAAAAGCATAAAAACCGAATGGGGACTCTAGCCGACTTCCTCAATAGGTGTTACTAGTGGTTAAAACAATTGAAATGAAACTGACATCGCGGCCCTGATCAATTTTCCACACAAAAGGCGTCCATTGTATAGGACCTGGTTTCGGTGTGCTGCCCTCTTCGTAGCTTGGCTCCCATTGAGAAAAAGTTATTTAAAGCCTGTTGTAGGTGAATGTTTTTTTTAATTATTCGTCAATTTTACTACATTTTGCATATTACATGTAAATACCGATTCCAATCGGCACACGTATTCCTACCACTAATTAGGAAGTTTAAGCAATCAAACAATAAACGTTAACTTTACGACAACGTTATTTTTCATACTGCGAATTCACCAGATTATTTTTAAAAATTGATTTTCGGCACAAAAAATAACGTTGTCGTAAGGTTAACGTTTATCCTTTGATTTCGTCAGCTCCCTCTTATTTCATCTTCAACTTTACAACCGCAGGTTAACATAAACGAATGCGCCTCATTTCCCTGCCTTAATGCAGTGAAATGCTCGGACCTTGTAAATGATTACAAGTGCGACTGCAAGCCAGGTTGGGAGGGAAAGCGATGTGAACTTATTGTGGATAGCTGTAAAAAGACTACCGCCTGCGCCTCAAATTATCAGTGTTACTCCGGCTTCGTAAACCCTGTGTGTATGTAAGTATTTTCGAATGAATAAGAGAATTTTCTAATTCAAGAAGGAAGGAAGGTTCTTGAAACGACCCAACCTTTGCTAAAGGGAGGTACCTAAAGGTGTCGTTTGACCCGAGATAAAGGTTGGTTCTTGAAAATTTTAGCTAAAGGTTGACTTAAAGTCTCCCTTTACGCTAAAGGAACGTTCTATGCAAAGCCGCAATAGAGTTTTCGCAAAGCCCCCGAAACGCCAACGCAAACGTCTATCCTTTTGTTCGGTGCTCCCTTCGTGGCATCGAACAATGGGTTTGGCGTTCGCGTTGGCGTTTCTGGGCTATGCGAAAACTTCCTATATTATAGAGTTTTCGCAAAACCCCCGAAACGCCGACGCGAACGTCTATCCCATTGTTCCGTGCTTTCTTCGTCGCGTCGAACAGTGGGATTGGTGTCGGCGTTGGCGTTTCGGGGGCTTTACGAAAACTCCCTATTAGTACAAGCTAAATGTTGATTTGAAATAATGCCATTTTTTCACATTAAGATGCAAAAATGGTTTGTTTGGGACGAAATGTGACCAGAAGTTCGACGCTTGCACCACCGTGAAACCCTGTATCGCTCCGGGAAGTTCATGCTCTGAGACAGCGGGAACAATAAAGTGCTCATGCCCAAATGGTAAGAATTGATGATAAAACCTTATAAATCGACGCAGTTTTGATATTGACCCCATACAATTGGATATTGAAGGGAAATGCGGAGGTCGATAATAATAATGAGTGGGGTCACTCGCTACATTTTACTAACGTTGTGATTGTTGTATTAGCCTACTCCTATGTATGTGTGACTGACTTCGGTGGAACAAAGTATTTCCAATACCAAGGAGTTGGTGAGTGCGATGGATGCGTATAACAGGTTGTCCAATGTAATTCGGTCCAGATACTCTGTAAACTCTTCACGCGATGTAGATGCCTGTCTTTCTCTTAAGGGCTCCGCACACTGGCGACTAAAATAGGGGCGACGCGACTACCGATGCGACTAGTACGTCGCCTGCAATAATTACCTTTGAGGTCGACCAGTGATGTTATCCACGACATCACTGATCTTCCAAAGAAGCATTTGTCGCAAACGAGTCAACAAAAACCAAAAAAAAATAAAAATATGTTCAGTCGCCTCTGTGGTCGCAAGGGCGGTCGCCTAGAAAATCGCTCGAAAAATCGCCAGTCTGCGGTGCCCTTTGGACGTTAGCCTTCCCTCCCCCATCCTATCCCCCCCTACCCCCCCCCCATTCCACACCGGGCTCTTAACGAAGCATCTACATTTCATTCACCAAAACGTTGGCCAAGACATAGGCTTAATTAATATCTTAAGTATTTAAAAATCCCGATCGCTAACTATCAATTTACGATTGCTCAATTTATCAATAGTAAAATAGGTTTAGACAAAAGGGAACAAGGAGAATGAATGAAATTGACGCGTAGTACATGTACATGTACATGTACATGTACATGTACATGTACATGTACATGTACATATTGTGATATTGGTTAATCTGTTAAACGCCAATTGTTTATAGGATTGGCAAACTGTTTACGAATGAATAACATACCTTCGCTGATCCATTTAGAAAATTGCTCTCTGACATTGATTCATTTTCAACAAGCACCGACACTCGACCATCTGGTTACTGAAGTACTCCAACATGTCAAGTGCTATTGTTAACTCCATGTGTACACTGACAATGCATTGCATGCCCACGCTTTTTCCCAATAGATACATGTATACATGTAATGCATTAACACATCAACAGGGAAATATGAATACTCTAGAAATGCCATGTCGATTTTTTTGTTCTATTCGATTGTTTTTCGCACCGCACCCCTCAGTACAAGTGTCTAGACCGACCAGATTGTAACTGCGTATTTCAGATATCCAGTGGCAGGCTGCCGCTGCCACTTTTGGACACTTGTAGCACATGTAGCCTATTGAGGGGTGACCAAGTACGGGAAACGATAATCCATCGAATGGATAAAATATGCCTAGACACCTTTCGATAGTCGGCCATATCGGCGCTGCATGTAAAGAACAAATAGGAAAATGTTTTTTTTTAAATTGCAGAAGTAACTGCCAGAAACGCTTGAAATCTGGCAGACATAGCCAATGCTGTTATTCAAACACTGCGCCATGAACAGTATGGACGAACGATACCAACGATGCATTGCCTGTGGGGATGGCTAATCCATTGAGAACTGTGAGAAAAAAAAATGGGTGTCATTAATCAATTTTTAGAGAAATTGATGATTTTCTACACCTGAACAATAGGTGGATTAACAGCAACTTTAAACCCTCTATTGTTCAGCAGAAGAAAAATGCAGAAATCTTCAAAAAATGATCGTTGACACCCAAGTTATTTCACAAATTTCTCAATGATTTGGCTCTCATAACATGTCTGCCAAATTTCAAGCGTTTCTGGCAGTTACTTCTGCAATTTCTGACAAAAGTTTTAAAATGCATTTTCCCATTTGTTTTTACCCTCAGCGCCGAAATGGCCGACTTTCGAAAGGTGTCTATTATAATAAGAATTTCCAATAGTATACAACCAATACAAGTACAAATTCTGTATCCTGTAGTGTATCTTCTGACCACTATGTTATATGTACATGCTCGAACACTGTGCGACAGGACATCCCCTTCGAAACATTATGCGTTATCCCTGCCTTTGGCGTGTTACAGCTGCCCCAATCTCTTATTTCCGTCCCCAGCTTGATCGCATGATAAAAATTGTCCCTGGGACTCCTATCAAACATTACGGTGGTAATAAAGCCCTGTTTTTATGGCATCCTTAATTTTTCCTCCAGTTCATTGAATTGCAGTGCACCATTGTCAAAACCGCGTCCACGACTTTTTTTTCTATTGCCCTTGAGGTCATTATTGGGACGTTGAACTTCCACCCTGCTCTCTTCGGCATTTTTATCTTTTGAGTCATTCTCTTTCTCTGCTGTGTCCACATTTTCCAAACGTTTCTCGTTCAAGACAGCAAATTTCTGCATTTCAAGAGAAACGCTTCGTTTCATGCTGTTTAGGGAATTGCATTGATTTGAATCTGTCTCGATGTTGTCCACGCAGGTTATGCCGTCCTCCGGTGGTGGTCTTGGTGAAGGGTTTTCTATCACTGTGTGCTTATCTGCATTGTCTCTTTGCTGTGCCTCAGTGCGACTGTCGCTGAAGGCTAGCTCAGCTGCCTGGATGTACTGTGGTGGGCCTAGATAAATCGGAAGGCCAAACTTAACTGCCTCTGGAGACAAACCGGCATCTCGGCTCTTTGGTTCAGACGAGAGATTTCCTTTGTCACTCTTTGGCGTATGTTCCTGCTGCTGAGACGGCTCTGGCATAAACACGGGGATCAGGACTAGATTAGGTGTCCTTTCCTCTTTGAGCTTCCTAATATACCGCATCGCCGTTGCTTTGACCCATTTTTCTTGGTCAGGGAGATCCTGTGAACACCCAAACGCGTCACCGGCTTTTACTGCTTGCCCGATACCAGGTGGTAACTCGAGTAGGGAACATATGATCAAAAGAGCATCCAACACAACTCGTGATTCTAAACTTAACGAAATCTCGGAGTCGTCGGTTGATGAGTCTGCTTTCGCTTTCAAAGCCTTGTATTTCATGTTGTCCTTTTGAAACGCCACAACGTGTACCACCAACATAGCTGCAGCGCAGGCAACACTAAACACTGACAAACACAAGCATGCAATGACTTGTATCCGACTCTTTGTGCGTGCACTCACTATTCCAAGACTCCCCGCGCATATGAAAAGTGCCCCACACCATACTCCCATAGCAAAACCAGTATTCCATATTTCGTTCGCGATGGATGGAATGCCGATGAGAAAGGAAAGGATGCCGACTGCTACTTGCATGCCTCCCCATCGTAGTGCCCAATAGTGATCGTATGACCAGCAAATCTGTGTCTGAACTGGTGACAAAGGCTCCAATTTCACGTTTTCTCTCCTCAACATACTGTTGGTTCCATCTAATACATGTCGATTTCACATTTATCTCCCTTGATCTTCGTCTTCATTACCTTGAAAACACAAAATAATGATTTAGCAAAGTGTGGACCAGGGGGCTAGCTTTTATGGCCTAGGGGGCAAAATTGATTGAGTTCTGAAGTGTGAAGTCAGAGGGGGGTCTGGGGGTTCTCCTCAGGAAAAAATTGAAAATCTACACCCTCAAAGATGTATTGTCCCCACATCTGAACACCACAATAACTCGGCTTGAAGAGGGAAAATGACATTTTAGAGGAAAAAATATTTTGTCCCTGTTTGCTCGGGGGGGGGGGGCATTTGCCNCCCCCCCCCCCCCTAGCTCCGCCCCGGTGGACCGAAACGGTCATCAGCAACTACGATGTTTACAGTACACTCGGACTGAAGGATCTTGAGTCTTGGGGCGTACATACTTATCACGCCGAAATACCATAATTAGAGCCTTTCTTACCATTAGTAAGTAAGCTTCACATGTTGTGCTCTTCCAAAAAAATGTTGTACACTCCTCTCCCATGTTTCCGAATTGATAGGAACGGATTCCAATCATTTCCGAAGCTGACTGTGTGTGCTGAGAGGAATACACTGACGACGCCAAATATCGACAGGAGCATACAAACAACTACACATATTGCGAGCAGGGAATCTGGATCGATGGTTCAATAGCACTTCACTCACAAACTTCCCATTTTGCATAGATTAAATCTGAATAATTTGGGACTTGTCATTCTCGTTCGCAGCCGTTCGGGTTTGTGTAGGCCTATGAAGCAAATGGTTGCAAGAAGATGAATCTAGGTTGACCCTCAGTTAAAATCCTTACTCATGCAAGGACATAAACCACCAAAACCAGGGTTACATTATGCTGTATCACTGTTTACCGGTTAGTAATAGTAAAAATGCCGGAGTCCAAGGAGCCATGCCAAAATGACTAAAAACACCCTACGTCATTTTGGCATGGCTCCTTGGACTCCGGCATTTTTACTATTACTCCGGTTTTGTTGAACAGTGGTAAAAAATCAAATGTGGGGAGTAATTATCTTATTTTGTACAATTTATAATGCTAATCAAGATCGGTGGGTACGCTACTTAAACCACCTATGACGAAAAATATATCGAGCTTTCACTTCTAGGGAACCGGTCATAAAATCGAACCCATAGCAGAAATAGAACCAATCACAGTCAATTGTCTCTGTGATGTTGGTCGCTGATTGGTTATCCCATGCAATACAAAGGTCTTCTGCGCAATTAATACGGGGAAGGTGGTCCGCGACTGGTTCCGTAGAGGTGAAAGTACGGTACATGTATATTATGCAAATTAGCATTCAAAGATTCAAAGATGTAAAAACCCAAATTGAGACCGGTTCTCAAGTTAATCTAAATCATTTTCGCCTAATGGGAGAATCTCATATTTCATAACCCGTTGAAAATCTTAACGCATGTTTTGTCTTTGTGTCGCCCTCAGATTATATGAGCAGTGGTTGTCATATCCGAAAGGATAACACCGTCACTAATACCGGCGATGTCGCAAATCTTGCAACGAAGTTTACTTGTCTCAGCGGATTCTCGGGGAAGGATTGTAAGACTGCCGACAACGTCTGCAACGTCGCGAAATGTCCCTCCGGAGCTTCTTGCCGAGAAGCCGGACTGATTCACCAGTGTGTCTGTCCAGTCGGAAAGGCGGGACCGAAATGCAAAGGTTTGTAAATGATTATACATGTAGTTGTATTTACATAATACTTGGTTGTTGTGAGATCCATATACTTTTCTTTCATTTATTTCTTTATTGAAGGTACTTTTTGAACGTATTTTTCCAGTGGTGGACACCAGGCTATTGTCACACTTATGACCGTTGCGACTATTTCTGCCGTTAGGTGTGCCTGTGTTTTTTTACAATTGGTCGAGATTGTACACAAAATAATGTAATGCCCGTTGTACACTTAGGATTTTCTATCACTAAAAATTATAAATGGGGCATAAATGAGTGTTCATAATCCATTTCAGCGAGGCAATCGGTGGCCTATGACCGAAATCACCCTTTATGGGCCTCAGTTATAATTTTTAGTACAAGAAAAATCCTACGTGTACGGTGGCCCATACATGCCATGCATATATTTTTATCCGCATTACAAAATTCTGAACATTATTGTATTTTTCCTCCAATTTCCACCCGGGTGTAAAATATTTCCACCCGGGTGGAAAACATTTCCACCCGGGTGGAAAACATTTCCACCCGGGTGGAAAACACGGGTGGAAAACACTTCCACCCGGGTGTAAAACATTTCCACCCGGGTGTAAAACATTTCCACCCGGGTGAAAAACATTTTCACCCGGGTGGAAAACAATATTTTCCACCCGGGTGGAAATGTTTCCCAGCCGGGTGGAAATGTTTTACACCCGGGTGTAAAATATTTCCACCCGGGTGTTAAACATTTCCACCCGGGTGGAAATGTTTTACACCCGGGGGGAAATGTTTTCCACCCAGGTGGAAAATATTGCATTACGTTTTCTTTGCCTCTGTCTGAGTTCCAGTTCTCACCCCGATATGCTCGGCAAATCGGGGTAAGGATTATCAACGCAGTATGTTTACTCAGCCATTAGTTTGTTTACATAGTCCTGACTTATTCCTTGTTTCTTGTATTTATTGGTATAAAGACTGGTACTAAGAGCCTTGCACAATGCACAGCAATTAGCTGTTTTGACCAGCATAGAGAGGGTGAGGAGGAATAGAACAGCACTAACTTCTTAGAATTAGGCTCACGCTTGAGTGATCTTTGTTTGAGTAGTGGATCGCTGGGGATATAAGCCGTGGTTACACTACATAGAAATTCCCGGGTTTTTGACACCCGTGTCTAGCCCGACTCTGAAAAAATCCCTCCTGAGGTCCGGTGCCCGTCAACACTACTCAAATTTTGTGACTGGGACCTAAATTAGGCCCTCCAAAAACCGTTGGAGCTCGGAGGGGATTATTACACCGCGTTTTTAACAGGTGTGGACAGAAAAAACCCGGGTTCGACACGGGTTTTTTATGTAGTGTAACAAGGGCTTATATTTCCACAAGTTCAGCTCAAAGGCCAAGATTTCCTGATGTGTTTTCCACCCGGGTGAAAATGTTTTTCACTTGGGTGGAAATGTTTTACACCCGGGCGGAAATGTTTTCCACCCGGGTGGAAATGTTTTCCACCCGGGTGGAAATGTTTTACACCCGGGTGAAAATGTTTTACACCCGGGTGGAAATGTTTTCCACCCGGGTGGAAATATTTTACACCCGGGTGGAAATTGGAGGAAAAAATACAATAATGTTCAGAATTTTGTAATGCGGATAAAATATATGCATGGCATGTATGGGCCACCGTATTAGTACGTGTACAACGGGCATTAGGCAAGGCGCACATGGACGGCAAATCTCAATGCGGTAGGGTTGTTTTTGAAGTTGACTGACCCAACTCTGCCCGTCATTTAGCCGGATAGTTGACTTTAAAAACACCGCTTTGCCGTCCAGGGGCCATATTTATGAAGCCTTCGCAACTTTGCGTTCACGCAAATCTATTGTTTGGTTGCACATGCCCTATTGTTCACGACTGCCTTACAATAGATTTGCGTGAACGCAAAGTTGCGAAGGCTTCATAAATATGGCCCCAGGTGCGCCCAGCCTTAGGGTAGATTCAAACGTCTCCGTTTTGCGCTTGTGCGTTCCCTATGTTTATGTGTGGTACCAATAATAAAATTACTTTTTCTACCACGCACTCACATACGTACATGTAGGAAACGGAAAAGCGCAAAGTGCATTAACGCAAAGTATGAATTGGCCTTTAGAGGACAAGTAAGATGCCTCACAAGGCGGATGATTTCACATAATTGATCGTTAGTGGGACATTTTCTCATCGTTGATTCTTGCCTCCATTTTCAGCAATCCGACAAGATTACGATCTCTGTTTCAATGGATCAGACAAGGATGCATATGCCCTGCTCTCTAAACCTTTCCCGCTGAAAACTACGACCCTTACCGTTAGTCTGGCGGTCTGGTTCTACTACGAAAAATCGCCAGGAGGGATATTCACGCTGAAAGGCCGAAGGTAATATCCTTTGTATCAAAAATATATTTTTGGTTGTATCAATTACATGTATATTTTTTTCCAGTGCTCTGTGTGGTACTGAATAATGGGATTTGCGTTCGCGTAGGCGTTTCGCAGCTTTGCGAAAATTAGGGAGGTTTAGAAATGAAACAATAAACGTAAAAGTTAACGACAACGTTATTTTTGTACCGAAAATGCAATATAAAATGGGAAAAAACCGGTCTAGTCTACTGGTTAATGTGTAGTATGAAACATAACGGAGTCGTTAACGTGTACGTTTATTGTTTGATTTCTTAACCTCCCTATTCATCTAAACAGAATGAACGTGCCGATTTAAAATCTTCTCTTGCCTGGCCACTTGTTGACATAATATCAGTGATTTCTTGAATACGAGCATTAGCTGTAGCCTATACGCTTTCTGATACATGTATGATACTCCATGGATCATATTCATAAAACAACTTAAAGTGATAGGAGACTGCAGGTAGAGGTCTCATAGCCTCATGAAGGTCCCCAAAGTGCTTGCATGATACGCACTTAAAAACATCAATGCTTAGTTTTCAGCACACATTGAATAAACAGCAGGCAGAGCTGTAATGTATCCACATAGACCATAGTACATTTTACACTACACTAACGTCGGAGGACGTAAGCACTTTCTGAATTCAATACAGTGAGGCTTTAACTCTTAGCTGTGACCCTTATCCTTTGTTCAACACAAAAGATAAGTATCACACTTTGACTTAAGTATGTTAATATGAATATTGACCCTGACTTTTTACATTATGTTCGGATTTTAGTCAATGGTCGAAGTATGCTGGTGAAGAGACTGACCTCATCTATATTGATACGTCTGGGATCAAAATAAAAGTGAAAAGCGAGACAAAGACGCTACCCTTCCCTCTAGGGAGCGTTATAAACGATGGGAAATGGTCTCGCATTACGATCGAATTAGATAAAGGCAAGGCGAAGGTTCGACTAAAACTGATGACGGATCCAAAAAGTGAAACTACATTTAGCTTTACTGGTGCTCTCCCTGACTAGTGAGTATTGTTCATATTTTTTTTTTTTATTTATATTTATTTTTATTCAATATATAAATGAATATGGGGAGGACAACAGGCGAAACGCCTATATAAGTCCTTCCCAAACAAAGCTGTCGGGTTTAATGTGAAGTCGGCGATGACAAAATTACGTCGGCCAAGCCCACATCAATCATTATTCATAGGCTCAATCTGGCGTATTTTTTTTTTTTAAATAATATTTTTTATTCAATTTATTAATGAATATGGGAAGGACAACAGGCGAAACGCCTATATAAGTCCTTCCCAAATACAATAAATATATCAAAACAGAGAGAAATATGATAACAAAGTGGTCGACGGTGCAGTGGGTGAGAAGTTCAGACACGGGTTTGGAAAAATTAATAGAGTATGAAAAACAGAAATCAAACCACCTTAGTAAAAAACAAGCAATCAAATAAACAATGGGACAGTCGAACAAAAGAACAGTGGGACATCAGCAAGGCCCTTGATGAGAGGCACCCCGGACCCATATTATAATCATGAGTCGGTCCGGGGAAACCCGCCGGAGATCGCCTTTGTTAAAAAAACAAAACAAAAACAAAAACAAAACAAAAAACGCCACATTTCAACAGCCGAAACGCAACAGATGAAGAATAGCAGTTCAATGCACTGGCAATCTAACAACCCCTACCGATCACTCAGCGACCTCCGACGGGCCATCCCAGACCGGCACACAACTACCACCAAGAGAATCACTTAAGAGGTGTTCAGGTGTTCAGACAGATACTGCAGGATGGGTCAATTAAATCTTTTCGATGCATTAATAAAACCTTGAAAGCTCTTCATAATAAAATTATTACAATCGACCGATTTACTAGGATCACCATAAAGAACAACTTCAGAATTAAAGATGATATTTTTAGAGGCAAGTAAAACTCGCAAGTTTTCTCGATGGTAAGTGAATCGTCTACAGTCCATAATATAATGTTGAGGCGATTCATTGACGCTGCAAGTAATACATAAAGGGTTGTCAGAAATATGATTGAGGAACAAGTCCTCGTTAAGATTACTACATCTATTCCTTAATTGGCAATGAATAATCTGACTTGAACGATCTCCAGTATAGAACCATATAGGTGGCTTTACGTCATGTTGTGCCAACCTATGCTTAAACTGAGAAAGAGATGTACAGTCCTTAAAATTTTCATTAAGAGAATTCCATAATTTTGTTGTAGAAGGAAAAAAGGATTGAGAAAAGTAATCAGTTCTACATCTAAAGGTTGACCTGTCATTGGCATTACGTACGTTATAGGGATTTATTGCACCAACTGTTGGTGGCAACAACTCAACAAGATAATTTGGTGCATCACCATTTATTATTTTAAAATATAATATCAGCTTGTGCCGCTTCCTTCTTTCTTCCAAAGAAGTCCATCCAGTTTCACGATAAATGAGCTCGGTTGGACAACTTTTAGTAAGACCAGTTACTATTCTGGCTCCTTGTTTATGAACCCGTTCAAAACTGCAGTGGCTAGTTCGGGATGAACTTGTATGCACTGGCGCGGGAAATTGCCAGCGGCGCTGTGGAGGCATGGGCACCTGTATCGCGCGAATTTCAAACTGGGTAAACTTTAGTACACTAAAGTTTACCCAGGATCGTCCTGGGTAACTTTTTGGGGTTACCCAGGTTGGTCCTGGGTAAACTTTAGGGTTACCCAGGACGAATATCTGGTTCAGATTCTGTTCAGAATCTTTCACCGGATCCGAACCTGATTCCATCCGGATTCGATTCAGATTCCGACCCAAAATCTGACTCGGATATGGCCCCTGAATCAGGTTGGAATCCGGATAGGAATCTTGTTCAGTTTCTGAAAGTAAGTGTTCTATATGGCTATGCCAAGTAAAATCATGACTAAAAATCATTCCAAGATGTTTGTGATTCAAAACTATATTAACTGGAGTATATTGAAATGTAATAGGCACACGAGTAGGAAAAACTTTCTTTGATATGACAAGATTCTCAGTTTTTGCAGCATTAAAATTGGTCAGCCATAATTTAGACCAATCGTCTATTTTACGAGCATCATCCTGCAATACCTGAGTGAACACCTGAAGGTTATTACTAATAATAAAAGAAGAAGTATCATCAGCATAAATGCGTGTGCTTGCATTCAAATTTTCCTGAATATCATTAATGTATATTAAAAATAATAATGGGCCAAGGACTGAACCTTGCGGAACCCCTGCTTCCGTTTCAAGCCAAGATGAATGATATCCATTTAATGAGACTCTCTGTCTTCTTCCCCGAAGACAAGATTCAAACCACACCAATAAATTATCGTCTACCCCAATAGTCTTGAGTTTAAACAGTAGTCCTGAGTGCCATACCCTATCAAAAGCCTTGCTGATATCCATAAACATAATAGAGGCTTCCTTATGATCAACAAGCCCCTGATATATAAGATGACTCATTTCAATCAATTGTGTGATTGTCGAGTGACCCGGTAGAAAACCGGCTTGGTATTTGTAAATAAGTCCGTGCGATATTAAATGATTGTAAAGATGTTTGAACATTATTCGCTCAAAAATCTTTGATAGAGAGGAGGTCAGCGTCTGTAATTAGATGAAAGAAGCCTATCACCCTTACCTTTATAAATTGGTATCACGTTGGCCTCCTTCCATAAAGAGGGAAACGTTTTATTCATTATAGATAAATTAAAAATCCTGGCTAAAATAGGAGCTAATGCGTGCCTAGTTTTAACTAATATTATTGGGCTAATGCCATCCGGACCTAATGCTTTAGACACGTCTAATTTTTTTAATAAATCGCTGACCTCCTCCACAGAAATTATGAAATCAAGGAGCATATGACGAGGAGGGTTGTTCTCAACGTCAGGTATTACAGCATTAGAGTCATCAACCTTTTGAATAGAATTGAAAAATAAATTAAATATATCTGCCATCTCAGTAGGGTTACTAACTACATCACCCGTTAAAGTATTTTTTATAAGTGGTATAGAAACAGACTTTTTACCAAATCCGCTCGTATCCTTAACTATTTTCCACCATAATTTGTCACTACTTGGATTTTGATTCACTTTCTCATCCATACTCTTGTCATAGTTAAGTTTAGCTCTCCTGACAGCATCCTTGACCAAGTTGCGATATCTCCTGAAGTCTTCCCACCGAGCAGGATTATTAGTTTGAACTGCAGATTTATGCAGTTTCTTCCTTTTAGCAATTAATTTGAGTATATCAGGAGTCATCCAGACTTTGTCACGAGTTCTAAACTTCACTACCTTATGAGGGACGCATTCAGCAATTATATCATACATTTTAGTAGACCACTTAGTCACCATCTCATTAAAATCAATAGATTCATGTAATAATTCGTCTACATCAATTGAGCTCATCTTTTCCATTATGACATCGTAATTTGCCAAATCATATTTCCAAATGGTTCTCGAGTATGAACTTGCTGGTAAAGGGGTATGAAAGTTTAACGTACAAGAAGTAGCACAATGATCACTACAGAAGTTATCATATACACTTATTTCCTGGACAAAATCCATATTGGACACTAGAAATACATCAATAAGAGTTTTGGAGGTTGGGGTGATTCTGGTGGGCTGATCACCAACCTGAGTCAAGTTGTAAGTTGAAAGTATTTCCTTTAAGTGAAAATTAATTTGGTTAGGAATAAGAAAATCATTATTTAGATCTCCCACCAGAATCAGCCCATCAGGGTTTAACCTTGTTACCGATTGAATAGAATCATCTAAACGCTCCCAGAAAAAAGCGTCATCACCATCCGGGTTGTAGCAAACGCATATAAAAATTGATTTCCTGTCAACAAATATTTGAAACCACTGAATATCAACCCCGTTAACATCAAGATCATCTCGACGATTACAAAGAAATCCATCTCTTATATAGGTACATACACCTCCACCCAATCTACCAATTCTGTCCCTTCTTACAGGTGAACAATAGCCATCCATCAAAATATCGTTAGAGTCAACACTATCATTTAACCAAGTTTCTGAAATTGTAATAAGATCATACTGCTTTAAGGCAGTTTCAGTCTGAATAAGATCAACTTTATGTCGTAGGCTTTGTGCGTTTACATGAAATATTGTCAGTGCCTTGTGGACACCATCATTATAATAATTTACAGGGCCAGGATTGGGATGTATGTCCCCACACATTAACAAAGATAAAATTAGCCCTACTACCATGACTACTAGACGACTCAAAAAGACAAAGATTAATACGACATAGGTGGGAAATAACTTGTGATGACACAAGAATTTAGTTCTACGAGGAAATAACCATTTACAAAACAAAATAATTAACACAGGCACCGAATTAACACAATCAACAGTCCCATCTAAGAGATTACATCTAAATGATGACAATAAGGCCAACTGCATCAACATCACAGACGTTGAGAAAAGAAAAAATAGATATACGAAAAAGTAGCTGCGTACAAAATTTCGAACACGGACAGTCTGCTTCCGAGTTTTATTATGGCGGAATGAGTAATAATACAGCCCTATTGCTCTTCTATACGCAACTAAATCATTACCCATTGTCAAAAACCAGATTGCCAATATGTTTAGCAATAGGACAATTCAAACCCGGTCTGAACCTCGAACAATAAACAGAGTGAAAGAGAGTGCAGCATATTAAGAAATCATAATACAGAAATTTAATAGCAATAGATATGCTTGGTAGCAATGAAACACAAGTCATTGACACTCGAAAGTGAGGCAATGTTGGTTCTCGCAAGCCGCAAAATACCTCAATCGACTACTGTCAGCCAACAATAGACCCAATTTTACAGAGTGGCCCAGTACACCAGCTAGTACACATATCAAGCCCAGTTTACACCTCGACGCAAGACCACCGGCGTCCGACGCACGCGCGTCGGTCGCCGGCGATGGTCGTGCGCCGAAGCACAAACCAGGCTCCAGAGACCTCGTAAGCTGAGTTCACCAGACACCCGGAACGCGGCACACGGAAGGCGGAAGGGGCAAGCCGTTACAAAAAAGCACAGCACATGCTCCCCGCGTCCCGCGACCCGCGCCCCGGGCGCACAGCAAGCCCAGCTCAAATTATAAAGGGCCAGACCATGTATCCAAAATCACTTAGTCCAATTGCCAATAACATTAAATTCATAGATTTAGAACTAGAATCAATTGATTAACTCCCAACAAAACCATCCAGTGAAGTATCTAATAATAATAGCCACTAACAGACTACTCCAGCCACATAAACACCTGTTGAAAAATGATTAATATGTGATATACACAAATTATGTCTGAATATTTCACCCTAAGTTCACAATAGCACCCCCCAACAAAAATAGACACAGTTCACTGCAGAGAAAATGATTAATCGTCACGTCATGGTTTGAAGTTTCTCACTAACGTCCCAAGAACACATCTCCACCGAGGTAGTTCTTAATTACCTTGATCTCAGAGTCAACATCCTGTTTATAGTAAATTCTACCGTCACGTGACCAATACGATGAAACTTTACCTTCCTTGCGAAGATCAGCCAGGCGCCTAGTCAGAGCATATCGAGATTTGGTTAGATCCTCACTGATGAAGACATGCGATCCTTTGAGATGCGATTTAGCTTGAAACACTAAGCGACGTGTATTGTACCGAGTAAATTTGACGATTAACTGGCACGTTCCTTTGGCCCGATCAAGTTTACCAACCACATGAGAACGAGATATTGCGGATGCTGTGATAGCTATATGCAACCTATCGTTAATGAAATTGATGATATACGTATCCGTATCAAGGTGCCCAGGTTTACCATCATCACCATCAGCAGTTGGAATTTCCTGAATTGGAACGTTTGAAATCCTGAGAGAATTGCGTCGAGAATATTGCTGCAATTCCTCGAAGGCCATTTCCAATGTATTAACCTTTGCCTCGGCACTGATTGCCCTTTTTTCCATATCCTCCACTTTCTTTGACGAAATGATATGATCAGATTTCACAGATTCGATCGCTTTCTCTAACACAGGCACTTTTTCTTTAAGGACAGCATTAGTAGCTTGAATGTCCTTCAACTGTGCAACAGTCTGCTGCATAATTTGACTTTGTTCATTCAAAGCAACTTGAATTGGCTGCAAAGCTTGAACAAGAGCTGTGTTAATACAATTCATGAGGTCGGCTTGCTGAATTGCCATATTGACACGTATTGATCACATGCACTGCTCAATTTGCACTACACACACGCAGTCACTACACTGTATGGGCCGTATGCACTGCGAATCATGTGCATAGAATCCTGTATGTAAGTTCAAATGGGCGGGGCAGCGAATAAAGACTTCGAAAAGACACTACCTGGACGAGTTAAAGTAGAAAACTAAGCAAATATGCATACTATATCCATTCCTCTATTCCGTGGTGGAGTTAGTTAGCACAGCTGACATTGGAAATATAGAAAATAAGGAGGACTTAGCGAGACCAAATTGACCCTCCTACCTATCCGTCGGCCATCTTGCTTCCCAATTGACAAATTGGGAATTGACTTGACAAATTGACTTGACAAATTACAAATCGAGCCTAACTTTTGGTTTTACAATTCGACCACTGCGAGTTCTAACTGAACCAACAGGGTTATCTACAGACAATGTATGAATATCAACTTCTGTTTCCAAACGCTGTCAGGTAATACCCCCATTCAACATGTTGTTGCAAGGGGAAAAAATTCCACAAAATATCAAGACAAAATGGTGATAACAGCAAATCTCAAGAAATGTCAAATTTCGATATTTTAGCCATTCTCGTGATATGCAGTATCTGAATTCAGCGAAAACATATCAGACTAGAGGAGTGCATTCTAGGACTGACTTCAAATACTTTTGATATAGATATCGGATACAGTTTGCCTTTAATGAAAAGCTGAATTCCCTCTGTTCGAATATTAATTCACACCACTCTACAGGTATTCTATTATTTCTGGAAGGGAAGGGCAAGCTGATGTCCAGCAATAGGGATTGTGATTCAACACTTCATCGTTCACATGTCACCTCAACACTGGAAGTTAACAGCTTCATCCCTTCTCCGCTCTTTCCAAAACTGGGAAAGGTCATACATGTACCTCGAACAGGATTAAAAAAAACTCGCCTCCAATGGAGAATTCCTAATCTGGGGGAATTTTCGAAAGATATACGACAAACACCTTAAGAACTATGGAAACCTGACTGTATCCAGGACTACAGACCATCAGCTGTCCGGTAATAATGCTCTAGATTGCTGCCTCCTCACACCCGCGCCTTCCTCAATAAATCATGCCGATACCAGACCGTGAGATAAAACGGCGCTCGATCCCGCTTTTCATTTCTTTACAGTTAATTGCACGATGGGCTCGGTTCTTTGTAAATTGTTAGCTGGGATGAAAGAAAATATTAATTGCAGAATCGGCAAGAGAAATTGACACGGAGAAAATTCCTTGTTGCCTCTTTGAAAATGCAAACAAATGAAGTTGGTGGAAACAAGGGCAATTAATCTCGCTTTTGTGTCAGCCAGTTCACATACTTCCTCGCCGACCGGTAAGTGGGAGGGAAATGCTTTGCTTTGAGCTAGAGCGTTTGCAAGAAAGAGCAAAGAATTTTCCATTTTTGTGTGATAGAATCTAATGCCTCCGTCTTTCTGGTGTCCCCCTGCATTGTTTGTCACAGGATTAAGGGGGTTGGTCTCTCTAAAGTCCAATTTATGGTGCAGCTTTGTGTAAATGTATTGTTGGGGGACATTCTATACCGGGGGCATTAGATTCTAATTTTCACCGAGGAAGTATGAATTGGTCTTTACGCTTTGCCGCCTTCCTGATGTCCCAGTGTATGGTTTGTCACAGGATTACGGGTCTTGGTCTCTAGAGTCCACTGCTATGCTGCCACTTAAACGGTAAATGTATTGTTGGGGGACATTAGATTCTATCGCACCGGAAACTTTTCACAGAGGAAGTATGAATTGGTCTTCAAGCTTTACGTCTTCCTGATGTCCCCGTGTATGGTTTGTTACAGGATTTAAGGGCCTTGGTCTCTCTAGAGTCCAATTCAATGGTGCCGCTTAATGTAAATGTATTGTTGGGGGACATCCTATACTGGGGGCATTAGATTCTATTACACCGGAAACTTCTCACCGAGGAAGTATGAATTGGTCTTTAAGCTTTGCCCGAGCCTGGTCTGCGGATACAGGCGATCATGTACAATGATACTAATGATACTGAATGATGTGGTGCATTGCTAATCCGCGCCAGTAATTGATCCAATCAATCTACACGTACCACACCTTGTGATTTGGGGTACGTCTATGCAAATTATCGCTTGGTTTGTTGACGACTGAGAAATAGGACTCGTCAACTGAATTAGATGGCAATGATAAAGCTTCGAAATGTATGAAAGGATTGCCAATCAGTCCCATCTCTTCTCGCTCATTGAGTTCTTTTGGGGCGGATGAAATGACCAAAGAATATCCTCTGAATATGTGTGGCGGTCTAGGAAAACCCGTCCGAAGTCGCTGAGTGATCAACAAGGGCTGTCAGATTGCATGTGCATTGATCTGCTACTGTTTACCTGTTACATAGTGCATTCCAGCTATTGAAATGTGCGGGTTCACCAGGCGAGTTGTCGCAAAGCCCCCGAAACGCCAACGTGAACGCCCAACCCATTGTTTGACGCCACGAAGAGAGCGCTGAACAAAAGGACAGACGTTCGCGTTGGCGTTTCGGGGGGGGGGGGGGGGATAGTTAGCACAGCTGACATTGGAAATATAGAAAATAAGGAGGACTTAGCGAGACCAAGTTGACCCTCCTGCCTATCCGTCGGCCATCTTGTTGCACTCGTTATTACTCGCCATCTCGTTATTATCCATGACCATCTCTTCGCCAGAACTAGGGTTTTCCAGCTGCGAAAGGTGGATGGGTTCTTGAGGACGAAAATCACCGAATCAAAGAAAGCGTGGGGTCGTTTTCGAGGAGGATTATTTGATCCTTTCAGTAACCACTTACTCTACACGGTCTCTAGGAATGAGAATAATCGACGCTTGATGTCGTTTGTTTTCTCGTGTTCAGGCAATATTGAACTCCCTCAACAGTACCATAATGTGATATTGAAATTAACATCAACATTTTCGCTCCACCCACGGGGATACATATTTAAAGTGGATTCTAATGACTGGTCGAAGATTAAGGTTTATCGGATTATCCCTGATCTTGGATTTCCCTTAAGGGCTGCTCATACATAAGGACAATTCCATGTTGTAGAAGCTCACTTTCCAAGGTGTTTTTTTCTCATAAATTGGAGAGTGTTTGAACAGTGTTTGATACTGAAACCACAAATACGCTCCAATGTCAAACAAAAAATTATCTTCCATTGCAATGATATGGTGAATGGTAGCTATACTACTAAGTCACACAAAGTATTTTCCCATTTTCCTCAAATTCTCATGTTCTTGTGAATTGTCTCATTTTTAACCAATCAGGTAAAACGATTTTTCTCAACGATGTCAGTTTTGTAATGCCACTATCCACATTGACAAGGAGACATAAGCAGATATTGGCGTATTCAAAGCAAAACCTCCAAAACTCTGTTCATGTAAACTACTTTTGCTCTTGTAAAGTCATCCTGGGAACCCAGGGCATTTCCACTCTGCATAGCGCGTTACAATGCCCTGGGGAAACCCACCCCGTTTCGGTGGGGAAGAGGGCTGTTCCCTCATGTGTACTCGCCAACTGGTAATTCACGAATAAACCATGCAATGCAGTGGGGGATCGCCACTTGATGTAATGGGCAGACATCGCGCCTAGTGCTGTAACGTATGCACAGTATATCTGGTGATATGAGTTACCGGGTACCAGTCTCATAGCAATGCATCTCATTCCATAATTTATGCATGCTGTCGGAATGATACTGCCCCAAACACATGAACTGGATCATACCTTCGTGTTTTGAACCCGTCGGTACTTACCCATTATCTAGATAATCCATGACAACCATTTTTACGCGAAGTTAATTCAGGAATATTAAAAAATCCAGCGAGTTTGTCAGCGAATCGAGGAATGTTTGAAACCACCATATTTGGGAGTGACCATGGCGGGAGAGAAGCTTCGCTGTGATTGGTTTATTCAGCGACAGATTTTCTGTCGCTAGTTCCACAGCGAAAAGGCGCCAATTTCAACAGGGCCTCGGACGTGCGAGTAGGGGAGCGCGTTTTAGAGGACCTGTTGCAAGAGGATGTTGTAAAGTCAGCCACACATAATTATGCCATTATTGTGATAATGGCTTTGATTTTTATTTTTTAACATGGCAAGGAACAACAATAACACTGCATGCAACCTTCCATCCTAGAATAAAAACAGGGCCCGGTTTAACAAAGAATCTTAAGTCAGTTTTGTTGACTTAAGTCTCACTTTACCCGACTTTATAGTCTTAAGTCTGCAGTTCTCAAAATAACTTATGCCAAAAAAGTGTCTTAAAGTTAAGACGGGTAGCTAGGAAGCTTAAGTCAGCTGGAGTTGACTTAAATATGGCTGGCCTCTTGAGAAACTTCCCACTTCGCGAATATTTTTGTGTGGATCTAGGCCTCGGTGCCCCCTTAGGAGTCTCAACGCACTTTATGACCCCACCACTACGCTGAATTGTTGACGTGAGTGTGACCCGGGTATTCGAAAAACCTGGATGACTGGATGACTGGATTTACTGGATTGTGCGTCATTGTTCACTGCTGCCCGACTTACATACATCTTGGCCAGCAAGGGTTGTGACATCGCTCCGCCCTCCGACTACGCTCGCAAAAACCCTTGGCATCTTTCGCAGTCATCACCTGTATTTCACTGGCTGTTCTGTTACCACCTCTCCGTTCAATACTCATTTTGGTACCCTCACATTTAGTGTTTTTATTTCAAATAGATATGTCATTACAGTGTTTATTGACTTATCTCATCATTTCGGAACTGCTACTTAATCATTATTTTTAACTATTAATTGGAAGAAATCCCGTATACCAGGACATCCCAGTACGACTAATCGATGGAAGAGCTATACATATACTAATGAAATTCACGGCATAGCAAGTACACGTGGGCTGACAATTAGCCCCGACTGGTACAATTCACTGGCTGCTTCCCATTTTTGTACTCACGAGTACTTTCTTTTCATCAATAAAAGTATCCAATGCCTGTCGAACTCTGAATCCGGAAAATCAGGCCTTGAAATCGCGAATCGCTCGCTCTCATGCTGCGGCATTCTCCGTGTTGTTTTCTGTTACCTCGTTCCTAGTTCCTACGCACAAGCAGATTGTAGTACTGAAGAGTTAGTTGGTATCATGCAAAAACCTGAAGGCGAGGTTAACGGTTAAATCTCAGGAGGGCTCTGATTGGTACATTGATTTCGCGATGTGGGTCAATACAGAAATTCATGTGAAAGCTTCCAGGGGTAGTGGCGTAGTCTTTATGACGTAGCCAATACACGTGGAGTTCCAGGATGCGACATAATGCCCCCCGACTGTTTCGGAAGTCGGGGACGTAAAAACTGCTGATTTTGCATTTCTCGCCCTGTAGTAGTCCAGAACGCTTTACGGCCCACTGATAAAACAAATCGGGGCGAATTTCTAGCATTGAACATTTACCTAATAATCACCTTGTGGGATGTTGTCAAACCTTGTTTCCATTCCACAACATCCCTGTGGAGACTGCACTAATCCCATATACATACATCCAACAAAGGCTTTTCACCTACCGGTACCTGCCCGCCATGCCCGCGGTGCTCATCAAACTCACCACAGTGAATTTGTCAGCTCTTAGTTCCTTTTTGTTTTCCGATGCAAAGTTTCGATAGAACTTACACAGTGAGAAAAAATCGTACTACTTTTCAACCATTTGGCCAAAACGTACTATCCCTTTGCAACAACTAGCACAAAAACCGTCTAAATTTTTGTTCACACATTTTCCGTCTTATCCTGCACCAGTAAGTTACACGGTAATCGTCTACTCTGTCATTCTTGTCTGGCCGGCCAAAATAGTACGATTTGCGGCTACCTGATACACCACAAGTTGTACGAAAACAATCCATCACTACGAGGCTGTTTATCACCTAGCTGTCAGTCATTTTAATTTGATACTTCTGCAGTTTATCTACCATGGATGTGATTACCTGGGATTGCATAATGTGTAATTAAAGAGTGCTGTGTGAATTTCCACTCTCAATACAGGCCTATCCCATGATGCATCTTAAGTGTTTGACAAGTGTATGAGAAGAGAAATAGCTCGCAGACGAATACCTGGTCATTTGTAAACTCAATACAGACCTATCCCATGATGCACCTTAAGTGTTTGACAAGTGTATGAGACGAGAAATAGCTCGCAGACGAATGCCTGGTCAGTTGTAAAATCAGATGGTGCAAGAATTACAACTAAACGTTAGGGAGCCTGTTGGCGTTTACATTTTGCCAGCATTGTGAAGTTTTTAAGTTTTTTAGACGTATAGACAGCGACGGGATGATCATTACCCAGTGAAATTAGTCACTCTCATTTCACACTAACTCCCTTAGAATGAGGAGAAATACTGCTGAGGGACAGGAACACAGTGGTACTTTACATCTGTGAAGGCCTACTGCTTACAGCGCCCGCCTCGCAATCCCAGAGTCCCGTTCGAATCACTGTTCTGATCACCACTTTTTGGTCCCTTTATTAATGAGCAGCTTTTCGCACCCTGATACTGCCTGAGTGCGTTTGTTGCCAGTTATTTGACAGTAACGTTGTTGTAAAGTGTTTTCAAGAAGACATAAGTCATGTAAGTCAGCATACGCCAAAAGGCTTTCGATTCCCTTGACAACCATTGCCTTCGCCTATAGTTAGACTTCCCCAGTAGGCCTACAGGGAACATGACGCCCAAGGGTGTAGGCCTAATGTATAGTCAGGATGTGGTTTCCCACTTTCATCAAAGAACACACAATTCTGTAGCAGACACTAAATTTTGAGTAAGATGGGCTTTTAGACCAGCGAAGCAACATTACACACAGTGACCTCGGTAAACGCTGCAAACCATTATCAAAGGAAGTGTGATTGACAGCCAGCTGATAAGACATCTGGAGTCGCCTCAAGGTGATGGGTGATTTCCGTACAGTTTATTCTGTAGATGTGGACGCAAAGCGTACTACTTTTTCGTCCCAGACAAGTCTGACAGGAGAGACGGTATCCGTGCAATACCTGGATCAAGGAGTAGACGGATAATGAGCTAATAAAATCACCCGACGGTTTTCGTCTAGTTCTTGGCAATGATAGTACGTTTTGGCCAAATGGCTTAAAAAGTAGTACGGTTTTCACTTCACAGTGTTAAAAGAGGCCATGCACTCCACTGGCGTCGTGTTTTTTACATCGCCTCTTTTTCGCAGGATTCGAAACGATTGCGGCGTATGGATGCCAGCGTACCTCGTAAACACTGTCCTAACCAATTGATTAAAAAGGCATGGAATGTGTGTAGGTAGCGCTCTAGGCCATTATGTCATGTATGTGGATTCTGGAGGGATGGGCGAGTTTTCTGTGCTGGTTGATCAGGAGAAAATGGAACACTGCAATGAATGGCAAACTCTGAAATGGAACTTGTTCTTGTTGCCCGTCGAAGTTAGAATCGCTGAGAAGCCAGAGTGGGGGTCTAATCCCGATGGGGCCGCAGATGTACAATGGAGAGGCATGTACAATGGAGAGGCATTGCATTTTCCTTCCCGAAGCAGCCGCTAGGGCTAAAAGGCTTCGGTACTGGCCGCCATCTTTGCGGCATATAACTTTCGGGGATGTGTAGATCATCATGTTGATATCACGGGTATTTTTAGAACAGAGCTGGCCCTGGCCGGCCACGTGGGTGCCAAATGTAATCGGACATTCATATCGCAAGGAATAGCAACACCGAGGAAGTTTCTTGATGAGAATTGTTGTGTGTGTTGCAGACCTGTAACAAAAGCTCAAGATCATCGCCGTTTTATTAGACTCTTATTAGATTATCACGTGATTCTCAAAAGGGAATCCTAAAATGACGTCAGCAATAAAATGGAGGTTATTACTAATAGAAGGTGTTATCTGTCCGATTCGGGCAATCCCCGCTAGGAATCTGCTCCGAGTATGAATATACAGTGCATTTTGTACACGTATCTTAGAGAATCAAAAAGTGTGTTACGGCGGCGGCGGCGGCTAAACCTGTGATGATGGCTTATGATTGGATCACTCGTCGAATAGCGCCGTCTATTGGCGATCCTTCAGTTTTGGCTCCAAAATGCCAGTGTTTAGTGGATCGATAGCCATGGCCAACTGAACACTGGGGACGAGTGTAGATGTCATTTCACGAATTTTTGCTTCTAGACAACCCATACATAGTAGCTACAAGCACCTGACGATGTCTCAAACACGATGGTAGAGAAAGCAATCATCTGAGTTTTGTCCAATTGCCTGGTTGAAGGCAAACGAGAAAATGTCACCAAGCATTCTACGGCCGAACGGAACTTATCAATGAACACTGGGCGAAAAAAGCCCTGCCCGGATCGGTGTGACACCCCAATCCGCGCCCGTGTCTATACCCCAATACGCATCTGAGTGATACCTCTACCCTGATCCGGGTGGGTAGGTCTTTCCGCACCGTGTTGGCCTGCTACCCTGTGTATAACGCCTCGTCTTGCCAATTGGTCAATTATCCCGTCTTGGGTGAGGCCTAAACTGGATTATGACACCTGAGACAATGGTATGTTTGCATAGTCTCGAATAAGTGAATATGGCTAAAGCTCACAGAGAGTGTAAATATTCCTTCTACCATTCAACCTCTAGATTGACTATGAAGTGTGTGTATACATGTAAATGTAAATGTCTTCATGGGTGAATTTAAAATAACCACACGCCGAGCAGATAAGGACATTAAAATACATGCATCTTACGCATATCTGTCTGCACATTACAAGATACTCCATCACTCTTAACTTCAGCATTTCATCTTCGGACCCTCTTTTACTTATTCAGACAAATTTCAAATCAAGTCAAATGATGATATTCATGACAGCTACATGGAGCAAATGCTTTCACTTCAGGTTTTCCAGTACATTTACATTTGACCTCGCTGTACAAATCTTAAGCAAAAGCATTTGCTAACTTTTATGAATACAAGCCACAGTTTTCTCACAATGGTTTTCATTAATTACTCTTATTATACATGCTTCTGTACACTAACGTTTAGGTTAGTATCATCATAGGTGATAATATACAATCGTGACAATTTGAGTTATTAGATGCGCCAC
>NMRB01000066.1:218462-285999 GCA_002633025.1 Notospermus geniculatus
CAATTAGGGGGTAATTACTCTTGCAGTAATCCTTAGTGTGACTGTATGGGGCAATACTCAGAGGTATATTGTATACAGGTTTGCAGAATTGTAGCATTATGGTGGGGTGGGATTTGAGCTTGAAGAAAAGCTGAAGTTTGACCTTTCTCAATGCTTCAAGCATAGAGAAAATCTGACTTCAATGAAAGTGTGGCTGAAGTCAGACCCTAGCATACCGCCCGTCTTGCGTACATAAAAAAGCTGGAGAATTAACCCTTGCAGTTCTGAAAATGCCCAATGCTTGGCTTTCTGACGAGTGTGTCAGTGAGAAAAAATGCAGAGATGAATTCAAATGAGATATCTAAAATCGCAATGGCTATTTGTACCGTCACGGTGCAAATAACGCCAAACCAGTTCTTTTTCACACCGTCGTAAACAGCCAATCAGAAAGCTTCATTCCAGACATGCAAGATGAGGTGGTTTCATCTCACACAATGCCGGATTTTTTTTGAATATGCTTGATGAAAACATTATTTTATAACCACTACCAGGATAAAAAGTTTTATATCAATGCTTTTCTGGGGAAAGTAGGCCTACCTAAGTATCTAATTATTCCCCTCATTTCGTAGATATATTATACAAGAAGTTGTTTTCCAGAGGTTTACGCGAATTTTCGACCCAAACGGGTCTTCATCAGGCCGGGCAATTCTTTGCAAAAATTTCAGAAAAGTCTTTTCTGAAGTTTTTGCAAAAAATTGCCCGGCCTGATGAAGACCCGTTTGAGTCGAAAATTCGCATAAACCTCTGGGAAACGACTTTGTATTATGTCATTTTGTGTGTCGATTTTTGTGCCTTACTTTGTGGGCCTTTGTCGCATGAGCCCCGGTGGCCGAGTGGTTAGCATGTGTGGGTATCAAACGGAAGGCCGCGGGTTCGAGCCCCATCATGACAGTTCCTTATTTTATCAATCAGTTTCACCTCCTTTTATTTTTTGTTGTCGCCTTTTTATCGATATTGTGATATCGATCCGTGTGACTGTCAGAAAATGGTGACTCGGAACTGCATTCTTGAGCCAAATTTTTTTCTAAAAAATTAGGGGAAGGGGGGTACCTTCACATTGTGCTAACTTGTGGCTAATTTGGTACGGTATAGATGTAATGTCTGAGAAGGCCTCCGGAATGCCAGTGCCCGCTTTATTGTGTGGCGGACACTCAAATAATGAAAAACAGGTTTATCAGTATGCACCCTCCCCCATTGTCGGGTCATGGCTGGTGTGACAGGAATCAACGTCCCAGGAATGCGAGTGCTAAGGTCATATCCGAATGGTGATGGTCCCTCGCTGAACAAAAGGACCGGACTTTCACACAGGGACATTATTCCTGTCACACAGGGACAAACTGTCTCGATCTGTTTTAGAGAGGTTGAGATCAGCGACTTATCATGGATCCTTTATACGAAAACGGATCAATCCTCGTTGTACAGATTTCTATCCATTATGTATAAGGATCCGTGATAAGTCACTGATCTCAACCTCCCTATTGCCCAGTCCAGACCGAAACCTGGGTTCATAGTGTGAAGGGGATAGTTTCTTATGCTGAATACACACAGTAGAGCTCTTCATGAACCCATGCAATGTTCAGTCACACATCTTGTTCTATAAACCACACAACAAGGTCCAATTACTTTGCCATTAAAACCACCATGGGCAGGTTAATCCTGTATAAACCCATTAAATCAGCCAGCAGTACCACACTTCCAAATTGTTATTATGTAATGTTAACAGATCTATATTGAGGAGAATCTATAAATAGAATGTAAACAGTTCTTCTTGATGATTGGCAGTCATTAGGCCCCGCCTTCCTGAGTTTGCCAGAAAGGAGTAATGCCATTAGGTGTATGTACGTTTTGAGAAAACGTGTAAAATGTGTGTCGTCCGTAATGGCTTTTCCATTACATTTGTTAGTTATAAATCATGATAGCTCTCTTATTTCTCAATATTTTAGATTGATTTCTTCACTAACATCAGCAGGGTGGTACACGGTCTCCATGCTGTGAAAATCGAAAAATCGGTCATTTTGACCATGCAACGAAAATTTTGACCAGTTCGTGACTCGTGACCAGGTAAAGGTGCCATAACCTCGTGAAGGTCCCCAAAATACTCGCCTGATACGTACTTCAAAGAATCAAGCCCTTGTTTTCAGCACACATTGAAAAACCTTAGGCAGAGACCTAATTTTGTAATGCGGATAAAAATATATGCATGGCATGTATGGGCCACCGTAGTATTCAGATGATAGCCCATAGTACATTTTACACTACACTAACGTCGTCGGAGGACGTAAGCACTTTCTGAATTCAATACAGTGAGGCTTTAAGGACACTTTCATAGAACTTATGGAATTAGCAACAGGTGGTCGGTGAAGGATGCCTGCGGGTAATAGAGCTAATTTAACCGATTTTCTTTTTATTACGTGCTCATTCCAGCTATACTTCGGGCCAAGTTTGATGGGGACGACCCAAATATCAGGTATATACATGTACCATGCTTACACAAAATTGCCGATCCTTCTAGCCAACACAACAGCATACGAAAAAGTAGGATCACGTCAGTGTAACACATACAGGAATTTCGCATATGTCAATGGTACCGGGAGAGTTACTTTAAAACGGATAACGAAAGTGTTTTTTGGGGGGGGGGGGATTTGGCACCTGAAAACCTTGACGTAATGGATTACTTGGGAACAGCGGACGCTGCAACCACGAGTTTCGTGTCCAAATATTTATTTTTCTTTCACATATATATTCAGAATGTGCGAAGCAGGTTTACTTTTATTAAGAAATAAATTCTGTCTCATAGATTACTATTAGACAGGACAACGGTTTTTCAATTTTCGTCGTGCATAATATTGAGCATCGGGATACTTGTACCCCAACTGATCCCATAAAAGCCAGACAATGAGTACTTCACCAAAGTGCCTCAAAAAATGCATGTTCCAGATTTTGATCAGCACCATTTACACTCAGTAATATTCACTGTATTTTCATTGCCATCGAAAAAAGCAGCTGGAACAAGACATGTATACATGTAATTTTTAGGGCGTCCAGAGTTTGAAGTTACGGATAATGGAGCTGAAAGGGTAAATCTTCACTAAAACAATACCCCGGGTGTGCTTTCGGTAGCCGAACATCACCCAGCATCGTAGTATGGCACCTGGATTCGAGGTTGTCTCGCCCGTGGTCACGTGACTGTCTGAAGAATGTCATGAACAGCTACACTCAACAAGTACCGCGGCGCGAGATTGCGAGATTCGACGGGACTTCTAAATAGGACTCGTTCCTAGGCATAGATTGCGGCGGCTACCGAAACTACACCCAGGGTATTGTTCTAATGAAGATTGAGATCCTGGGTAATCTTTGTATATATACCCAGGACGACATTTACCCTTTCAGCGATAATGGAAGACAGAATTACTGGCGCCCATCTCTTCTTACTGTAGAAAATCTTGCCCACGCCATAAAACAGGCCATGGAGAATTAGCGGAATCAGCGGATCTGGCGGATTTTAGCGGATTCTGAATTAAATAAAATTTGATAATACATGGAAAATAATTAAGCAATGTAATTTTTTAAGTGTTCTACATGCATATGTTGCACATGCTACGGCGAGTTGTTCGACAAACGCCGACGCTAGTGTTTACAAATGGAAGTAAATGTAAGCGCGGCCTCGGAAATCAAACTAACATTATGTAGGCCTAAATCTTTACTTGGTTAGTTGCTGAGGCAACAAATCTTTATAATTGGCAATTATACCGCCAATTACATCATGCACGTGCTCGGGTATGTCAGTATCCACGTGTCAATCATCATTGGACTGCAAGGTCTACACTCGGTACACAAAAATGTACCCTATGCATTAATAGTACTTATGTACCCCAACAATCTCCGAGAAAAATATCAAAAGCGTCGTGTTTTCACAGAACGGCCGTTATCACTGAGACACAAGATAATAGGGAACACGTCTGCTCTATGTAAGTCATCATGTGACCAAATGGCACTCCCCATTAAGGCCCGTTTACACATGCAACTTTTCATATGCAACTTCATGCAACTTGTTGCATAAACCTGACGAGACCAAAAAGTTTCACAAAAATTGCATGTGTAAACGGGCATGCAACTCGATCACGCTGGATGTTGCATCGATTTTTCTATGTGTAAACCGTCCCAAGTAGTTTGCAACAAGTTGCAAGTTGCTGCAACTTGCAACTTGCAACTTGGTGCAACCTAGTGTAAACCGCCCTTTAGTAAAAGCATCCACAGGATCCCAAAATAACTACGCAATTCCAGCCGGCTGACAAAACAGGTATGAAAATACATATAATGGCCATGTCGATTTAGAGGAATCAGAGGAATCAAAGGAATCGGAGGAAAATTCAGTCTGCAGCCCATAAAGTTAAAGTTAAAGTTTTGGGTTTATAGTCTGATATCAACTACGGTAGAGGTTCTCATCCGACTTCACACTTAACCCCAGTCTGTGCTGAAACCTTTCAGTAGAACTCAGATGAGCTGCTCATTCAGCGCTACAATTGAGCATTTCCGACCGGTACCCATTTATACACCTGGGTGGAGAGAGGCCAGTGAGGTAAAGAGACTTGCCCAAAGTCTCACGCCCAGTGGGATTCGAACCCGGGATCCTCTGACCGCTAGTCGGAGACCCGAACCACTACACCACCGGGCTCCTCCCATCAGTCACACACAATCACATGACTATCATGTACTAAATATATAAACACAGCCACGTGGATGTGTAAACGTCATAACAGCTTTAGTGGAACTTGCAATTCGGCCCTTTTCTCCTAAAGTGCTGGCTTTCGGCCCTCAAGTCATTTTAACTGACTTATCACCAACCTCAATGATGATGAGTTTATTATAACAACTCAATAGCCAAGGAAATGTTATGAATTAACTATTCTGATAATTTTATATTTTATCTTATGGTGATTTTCTGGATTTTCCAGCCCGATTCCTCTGATTCCTCCGATTCCTCTGATTCCTCTAAATCGACATGGCCGAAAATAATGGTTCACCATGGCAAACCACAGTTCCAATGGTAGATATCCTCTACATCCATGCAGTATGTATGCCAAGTTGTGATCGTGATCATGATTCCCAGGAATACTGTACCCCCGCCCCAATGGCTTACTCGATAATGCGGAATCTCTATTCCGCGGAATAGCGGAATAAACCGCGTTCTCAGACAATGAATAAACAATACAGCTACAAAATACACAGCACTTATCCTGTGTCGGCCTGGATTCGAGGTTGAAAACTGGTGTCTCAGGGAGCATTCCATATCTTACGTCCCACGTCTAGTTCCCAATCCTCTGTGTACCTAGGAACACACTGTAGCCCCCCCCCCCCTCCGCCGCATGACTCATTCAATTTCTGCGTATGCCAAGATGAGGCAGACCTTGGTTCATAAATTCGATCAACTGATCTAAGTGCTAACTGATTTAGACTTCGACCTAATGTATGTGCATGTTTCATTTCACTGAATCTCTTGTCACATATGAATTAAAAACTCTCGGCTTCTGTCTCGATTTCAATCATCGAAGCGGCGAACTACTAGTATGGGCACAGCCATGATGATTTTTAAGACTCAAGAGGTGCTGGCGTCACTCTGACAACCAATCACCTAGCGGAACGACAAGAAACTAGGTATCCGCGCCACTGTCATGGTAGGCGTGGAAATAATGGGTACTCCCGATTATGTTATGCTTTTTATGATTATGCTATATCCAGTAAGCCATCATCTTACAATGAGGCCTGTTGCATACCAATAGGGCCTATTCGCTTGACAGCAATTTCTATACAATACTGACCGTACTAAGCTCGGCCCACATGACAATCTTCCGCCTACTCTGATTTCCCGCCCAGGACGGTATTGGGTCGCGGGTACAGTATTTCGAGTTGAAACTTGTTATTCGTTCTTCTGGTTCTTTTAGCCAGGTGAGCCCATGGTCCATGCACAATTTCATTTTATTGACCCGATATACTGTCTTTTCATCTCTAAACCACCGGTTCCGCGTATGCAAACCAAACCCATTCATAATGGTATAGAGGATCATTGTACCAATAACCAATAGCGCGTGGGCGTCTACTTAGGCAGTAGGCCCACCCACTTGTAGGACTGTGTCTGCTGTAGTTTATGATCATGACAATGCGCGGGGCAGAGCCTAGTTATTCGCTCAGTCAATCAGAACGGGAACATACTAAAGTATTGGGCTGATCAAGGCGTGCGGTATGCAGGGCAACAACTATGGGTGTCACCGCCTGAATTTAATGAACAGTGGTTTAGAGATGAAAAGACAGTATTTATTTCCTGTTTACCGTAACAAGGATAAAAAACAAAGCCGCATACAAGCCATCTGTTGTATTTGGTACAGTCTTGTCAGTAATCAATGGCATAGACCAGGTGTTCTGCATATCAACAGTTGATCTCAGCCAACAGAAAATGCTTAGTGTTGCTATATATGTAAGGATGCGTAGCATGAAACACCTCGGCTGCATTTTCGAATTCCGTTTGAGGCGAAATGCATTCAGTTTCGGATATGATGCCGCGAATAGTGCGGTATATGCATGTTGTGGAACTGACTACCTGCGCCGAAATTTAACCCTGCCTCCTTTTCGACAATGGCGATATATCGTTGTAACATTCGACTTAATGACTACGTTTACTACAAGAGCGTTTCTGAATGGGAATCCGCTGAATCATGTGTCACCCCACCCAGACAATTCTTTTTACCCACCGAGCAAAATGATGATAACTTTTGGTTTTTGTGCGCAAGTTCTCTCGATGGACCTCTCCAATTTTGCTGTTTTCCCTTATGTCTTTGGCCAGCAAGACGTTGTCGCTTACAACAACAAGACTGGTATGTAGCCTCTTTTCCAAACATGCCAATCTATATTATAATTGACGGTGGCACCTTAACTTCGAACACGAACTCCTCCGTGGTTTCTGATCGAAATGGCACCATTTTCACAGGAAGTGTTGAGAATGACATGGGGGTGGCCCTTAAGCGGGTGGCATTACATTTTTTACCCTTAAGCGAATAAAATGCAGGAAGAAACTTCCGACAATGAATGATTTGCAATGCCCACTAGCCTGGTTTCGCTGGCCACCGTGTAGATGGCGCTGCGTACGCAACACCATCTACACGGAACCAGGTATAATGCATTGTCTTCAACCAGGCAGGGTGATCAGAAAATACGAACTTCAACACATAAAACTGCTGCCATCTGCTTCCCATAGGCCTAGATTATTGTCCGAGGAGTTGGCCCCCACTAAACATTTTCCTCCCACACAGAGACGTCCAGCAAAATGCCATCCTCTGGCCACATAAGAAATTAGCTCAAAACGAAATAATAAAAAAATTGAAACACGAAGTGATCTAACAACAACAGTGAACCATAATTATAATTATTATTACTATTGGCAGCCGTCCCCGTTTCACGATTATTACCCAAATACACCTTCAGCTCCTCCAAATTATTATTAGTTAAATGAATATCGACTATTTTATTGATGAACCAGAATGTGAAGAAGCTACATTTGATATTTATTTGGAACATTATCACTTCATTAAATCTATTACTTTAAAAAGTATAACATTTTATAATTCTTGGTGGACAGGTGATTTTATTCCACAAGAAGTAAATTTTTTTTATTTTTTAACAACTGAAGAATGGACCCGAAAAGGTGAAGTTGAAAATGCTGAAGAAATTTGTAGAGAAGAATTCACACATACAAGACTCACTGATGCATGTAAGAAAGATTTGAAACCTCGTCATAATTATTATAATACACCCCAAATGAGTGTTAAACAATACCATTTCCCCTCTGCACGTCATCAAAAGAATTCAAAAATTGCGGTCAACCGTGACCGTCCCTTTTGTATGGCAATGCAAGGGGTTAAAGAATCCCCCTTAGACGTATTTCTGCAAGGGTGATAAAAGACATTAGGGAGTTTAAGAAATCAAACGATGAACGTAAACTTTACGACAACGTTATTTTCTGTATCGAAAAAACGCAATATAAAATCTGGTGAATTGGCAGTATAAAAACAACGTTATCGTAAAGTTGACGTTTATCGTTTGAGTTCTGAAACTCCCTATTGACGACGTCCAGAAAGCTTTAAAGGAGCACGGTATTGCCGCTTTTTCTCGACAGCCGGCGCCACTGTGCCACTCTCCAACCCGAGGGACTAACTACGTCTCGGCGAATGACCCGATTTACTGCGTACATTTTGTAATGCATTTTTGTAGTTCGTCTTACTGCCGCTAGGTGGCTCCCTCTACGTCGGCAGTCAAATAACGCATTTGAGATCCAATAGACCATTCTCAAAATACCAGAACAGCGCACTTCCTCCGAACTTTCAACCATAACCTCGATCTGAAACTGGCTGACGTGACGCAATCCATTATTCAGCGATGGTCGAGTCTGACGCAACGTCTTCGACGTCACTGTCGCGGGGCTGTCTGCGTCACGTCATTCAGCTTCAGATCGAGGTTATGGCTGAAATTTTGGCGGAAGTGCGCAGATCTTTCTCGTTTACGTCAATTTGAGAACGGTCTATACCGTGCTCCTTTAACAAATGTTGAATCAAGAGGCGAGTGCCAAGTGTGGCATTATTACATTGTAAACACAATATTGGACGAAAGCGCTGGAAGATACCAGAATATAATAAGGAGTTATGACCCAGCAGGCAGATCATGATGGCGTTAAAGGGGCTATGTTTACCTCACATCCTTATCTCGTCCATCAAGGTTCACAGACAAGCTGGCTGTCAGGTTAAAAAAAGGCATATGAAATATCTCTTGAGATCAGTAAAGTTCTGGCGTTGAAGCGATTTAAGTTTGATACATTGATGATTTTAAAACATTCTGTCAAAAGCCATCCAGGTAACCTGAGAGGCGTATACGAGAAGATTCATGCACAGCAACTAGGCAAATCTGCAATACTCTGGGTTTTTCAGTGGATATCCAAATATTGCCACTATAGTGACAGCTAGGTCTGTTGTTGAAGCATACATGTATTGTATCGATGTGACATTTGTTCTGTGGTTGACTGCTTCAGCAGTCTGGTGTAATGAGTACACCTTGAACAATACTGCATTGTGACACTCACTTTACTAGACTGCTGCAGCTTCCAGTTTAAATAGCAAGATAGTTTATGAAGCTGAAGATGACACCATTATGAACTGTTTCCAAAGCAGCCATATCACTACAAAGCATTCAGCGTCTCACAACTCATAACATCTCAGAAATGTCCTAGCTATGATCAGAGCTGTATGACCTGAACAGGAGATCAACAATATCATTACCTTTTGGTATTCTTCCAAACACCTGCCAAAATCCTGAGAGAATAAGACATGTCAGAAATGTTTGGATTTCCATTCTTATCCTCACCGTCCTGGAGAGGTCCAAGAAAATACTGGAATGTGAGAGGAACAGGGCATTGTACCTTTTCCCTTTCACATTCAGCATTTCATTGTTATGCCATCCATGACATAGTCGCTAACCTACGTGTAGGCTTTAGGAAACAGTAAAGCTTTGTAAAATTCATGTTGTTGATGGACCTTCCTTTGATATTGATCACGAGAGAATCTGAGATATTGAACAGAAAGCAATCAAATGCACAACAAAAATGAGAAACTTTGTTTCTACGTCATCGAAAGAAATTAGTAAAGCTCTGCAAAAACCTTCCTCGTAAATTAACTCAAAGAGCTGTCAGTTCACCTCATTTGAGCTCTTAGGACCAGTGTGTACGAAATTCACTATCTCCCAACATCTTGAATACGAGAGAGCTGATTCGATTGGGCCTTTTGAAATCAACACAAAGCTTGTTAATTTCCCGCTTGCTTTCATTGAGGGTGAAATTGATCTCCTGGTGAGTCTTAAACTGATGATGGTCACTTAACAGTGAAAACAACAAGAATTTTTCTGTTCAAAAAATCCCTTGTACAAAATTAATTAGAATCAAATCGATTTCAATCAATAACCATATCTCGTGTTCTTACTTGACATGAAGATGTATCAAGACACCCTCTACAACATTGTATGAATAAACCTATGTATATTCCTCGTAATTGGCCGATCTGTATGCCGTAAAAGGTGGTTTGTATAGTGTATACAATGGAATTGCCCATGTTTTTCTATTGTTGCATCCACAGACATTGGTGCGTGCAAAGTAGAGGAGGTCCCTGCAGCGTGACTGATAATTTATGCATAATTTGAGACATTCCAATGCTGACCGGGCAGATTGGTATTTTGTGGTGTTAGAAATCTTGTGATTGGTTCTGTAGAAAACTGATCCAACTGAAAATAGATATTTAGTCGTATAGAAATGACATATTCCGGACAGAACATAAACATCAAAGCATTTGGCTAGTGGAATGCCCTCTTTAGCCTAGCAGACGCTGCGACAAGTAGAGATTCGTCACTCAGATGACAGAAATCCCAAATTACCCCACCAGTGTGTGCTACACCAGGAGCTGGAGATAAAAATCTGCACAAATCCTGATGTTGATGGCCGGGGTACGTTGTCAGATAGAACACAGGCCACTGAAGCGTTGGTTATTTGGGGCTGGAAAAGGTATGGGAGGGGTGTGAAAGCCCCAGTTTACTGACAACACCCGAGAGAGGGACGTAGTCCCGAAAGGTATGAAAGCCAATGCATTGGGATATGTAAACTGCATCTCGATTCATCCTTCAAAATCAACCAATTCTTCGATGTAAACATCCCAATTTGGGTTCTGCACGGCCTTGAATATTTCATTTATTGTATGCACCGCAATAAATTACATACCAAGTTCTTTTCATACGGAAATCAGCATGTTTTGATGAAATTTTGCATCTTTTTTTACATGATCGCCTCAACGTCACTCACTTCCTGGCCTGTGGATAGAAACAGTTGCCAGTAGCTCTTTCCCAAAGTCAAACAATATCAATATTAGATATTTTGTCCTGCCCACTCGTCAATCAGTTCTGGCTGTAACGTCATGTGCGTGACGAAATTGATAAGTTGGCAAAAAAGGGCGGGTGACATCAACACACATGGTCTTCAAATTCCAGTTTTCTCACTGATATATTTTACATGTATGCATCCTATTTTGCCCTCCCAGAGTTCATGATGTTACCCACATTTTCGGGTGTTCTGCTTCTGCCAGGTATGGGTTCCTTATTTCACTACCACATTGGAATATGAGGCTGTGGTATAAAATGTGTATTCTAACAGATGTGAATTTAGGGGTGTGTTCAAGAAGACGTCCTGGCTAGATTGCACTGTCTTTATGAAGCGTCAGTGTCGAATTAATAAGGAGCTGCCTCGGACATCATAAAGTCAGTAAACTTACCTTTTTGATACATCTCTTGAACCTCAGCAGCAGACAAAATGACTGGATATATCTCCAACTTGGCCATCTTTCCGATGAATCCAACGCCTGGAAATGCCCAGTGAACTGCTAGATCTATGACCTCTCTCTGGTCACCAGAATATATGCTGGGTATACTGTAATTAACTTGCTTAATGAATTTCTCTATTTTTCCATTTACAAAACATTTTGTGTTGAGGTTATATGTATTTAGGAATGTCACTACAAAAAAATGCCATCCATCATCTTCCATCTGCCTCGCGTAATTAGCCCACCACCTACCGGTATTTGGATGACGGCCTATTCCAATCCCCAATTGGTTTCTAGGGTCCAAATTAAACTGTGCACCACCTCGTTGTGATCTATACTGGAAAAAGGAATTCAATTTCCCAAACTTTTCTATCCTTCCATAAAACAGTACACTGCATTTCTGTAATTCGAATAGACCTTTATAAGGAATAGAGGCCTTGGCTTTGTCATCATTAAAAGATAGGACCGTCCCAAATTTATGTGATTTTTCAGACGTCGCATGTCCAGTCAGCCTACAAAACATGAAGATCAGGGGCCGTATTCAAAAAGGGTGATCATCGCGCGATTAAGGCGGTCGGTCCATTCACGCGATTTTCGAGCGGCAGACGCTCGATAGCATTGTTTTTTCCGCCGCGTTGGTCGTGGACAAAGGATGCGACATCGCGCGGCGCGAAAATCGCGTGAATGGATTCTTAGTCTTAAACGCGTGTAACTTCGTCAAATGCATGGTGAAAGTGTGTGTATTTAGTGAAGTCACACGCGTCTAAGACTAAAGCCTAGTTTATACTTCGACGCACGACCATCGGCGTCCGACGTGCGATCAAAAATCTGGACGCCGACCTAATGAAGTAGGCTTATGTCGGCGTACATATTTTGATCGTGCGTCGGACGCCGATGGTCTTGCGTCGAAGTATAAACTAGGCTTAAGGCTACGGATACGCACCGAACGCGAATTCGCGTGCGACAGGGCAACGCGCGTTATTTATGCTTTGAAAGCCTTTGTTTGCGACCAGTGCGGCGAAAAATAACAACGCCTTTGCCGCGCGAATGTACGCATCGCGTTCGGTGTATCCCTAGCCTTAGAATCCATTCACGCGATTTTCGTGCCGCGCGATGTCGCATCCTTTGTCCACGACCAACGCGGCGGAAACAAACGGCATAAGGTCGATCTCTACCCATTGCGTGGCGCCGAACTGCCCAACTTAAATTCGTGGTAATTCATTGATAAAAATGATTACAAAAACATTTCTGGTACGGTACGTTACGTATGAAGTATCTAAGTGAACTTTCACGCTAAATAACTGGATCCTATTTCCGGATTGCCCAGAAAAATGACTTTGTTGGAAAGGCCGAAAAAATTTCCTTGAGCAATCTTACGTCAACATGCTATGTCGCATCGAAGCAAACACTGTTGAAAAAGACGCAGCCATACCTAGCGCAAGTCGGTATAACCGCAGATTTTTAAAAAAATATGTTAATTATGCTTATAATTAACAAAGTTTAGCGTTTACTCCACATAATTTTCTTTGTTTCGTAAATTTCGCGGACACCTACTTCAAAAACCCAGAATCGGCTGTTATACGGACAAGCTCCACTTGGTGAACAACACATATCCATTTCCAAAGTTTGAAAAATGTTTATAAAAGTGGGAGAAAAATTGCTCGAAAGTTCGAAACTTTATTCTTCACGTGGGTTTGTTTACTATTTGCAACACAGGTTCACTATAGTGCGTTTCCAAATATTACGTGGGCAAATCAGCGGACCATTGAATGCCAAGGCCTATAATTGACTGACAACAATAAAATATATTTCAGCGCTAACGCGGCCTAAAATTGGCGAACAGAGTAGAGGCAATTATTATTCATTACGATTCACTCAGTTTCGCACCAGTGGGTCGCTAGGAATGCGCTTGTGTGGGGGAAAACCCAATGACCATAGATCGACCTTAAGGTCGATCTATAGTCCTTGCACACCAAAAACGCGCGTCGAACACCGCGGTTTCCGCCCACGTACAGGGGTCACACCTCCCGCGTGAAACGCTGCGAGAGACGTGCGTTTTTCGGGGCAAGCACACTGGATAACTACAAAAGTTATTTCGGGCGGCGGCGAGCGCGCGTCATTTTTTGCCGCGTGTCTTTGGTGTGACCCATTAATATTGAAAATCCATTGAACTTATTTTCCCGGCGGTGAACGCGCGTTGTTTTTCGCCGTCGCGGCCCGCGGCGCGGTTTTGGTGTGAAGGGGCCTTACGTCTTAATTGCGCGATGATCACCCTTTTTTTAATACGGCCCAAGAGGTTTTATGAATTCTTTCCCGAAATTAAGCGACCACCACTCGCACTAATTGTTTTCCCCTCTGTACGTCATCAAAAGAATTCAAAAATTGCGGTCAATCGTGACCGTCTCTTTTGTATGGCAATGCAAAGGGGCTAAATAATACCCCTTAGACGTCATCACTGAATACTGAGGCCCGTATTTGTGAAAGGGTGATAAAAGACATTGACGACGTCCAGAAAGCTTTAACAAATTTTGAATCAAGTGGCGAGTGCCAAGTATGACATTATTACATTATAAACACAATAGGCCTATTGGACGAAAGAGCTGGAAGAAACCAGAATATCATAAGGTCATCCACTGGAGTTATGACCCGGTGGGCAGATCATATGCTGATGGCGTTAAAGGGGGTATGTTTACCTCACATCCTTATCTCGTCCATCAAGGTTCACAGACAAGCTGGCTGTCAGGTTAAAAAAGCATATGAAATATCTCTTGAGGTCAGTAACGTTCTGGCGTTGAAGCGATTTTAGTTTGATACATTGATGATTTTAAAACATTCTGTCAAAAGCCATCCAGGTAATCTGAGAGGCGTATATGAGAAGATTCATGCACAGCAAATAGGCAAATCTGCAATACTCTGGACGCAATGGTTCCTGGAACCACCGTTAGGTGAAAGCCGTGCGCAGCACAACCAAGGACCATGGCGAACCGCCTCTGATTTGTTTTTATTCTGACGCCACATTTGGCGGTCAGTGTGCTGCTACATGTAGCTTAAGCCCCCTAAACCTAAACCAACACTGGTTCCAATTCCTCTGGGTTTTTCTGTGGATATCCAAATATCGCCACTATAGAGACAGGTCTGTTGTTGAAGCATACATGTATTGTATCGATGTGACATTTGTTCTGTGGTTGACTGCTTCAGCAGTCTGGTGTAGTGAGTACACCTTGACCAATACTGCACTGTGACACTCACTTTACTAGACTGCTGCAGCATCCAGTTTAAATAGCAAGATAGTTTATTATGAAGCTGTAGATGATACCATTATGAACAACTGTTTCCAAACCAGCCATATCACTATCAAACCAATCAGCATGTCACAACTCATAACATCTCAGAAATATCGTATGACCTGCTAGAGCTGTATGACCTGAGCTGGAGATCAACAATATCATTACCTTTTGGTATTCTTCCAAACACCTGCCAAAATCCAGAGAGAATAAGACATGCTAGAAATGTTTGGATTTTCATTCTTTGTATCCTTATCCTTCTTGGTGAGGTCCGCGAAAATACTGGCATATGAGAGAAACAGGGCATTATACCTTTTCCCTTTCACATTCAGCACTTCGCTGTTATGCCATCCATGACATAGTCGCTAACCTACGTGTAGGCTTTAGGAAACAGTAAAGCTTTGTAAAATTCATGTTGTTGGTGGAACTTCCTTTGATATTGATCACGAGAGAATCAGAGATACTGAGCAGAATGCAATCAAATGCACAACAAAAATGAGAAACTCTGTTTCTACGTCATCGAAAGAAATTAGTAAAGCTTTGCAAAAACCTTCCTGGTAAATTAATTCAAAGAGCTGCCAGTTCACCTCACCATTCGGAACGACCTGAGGCGAACTGCTTATCTATCCACTCGGCGGCGCATTTCGCCTCGGACACAAGTCCAAGGCAGCCATATTGTTTATCATCAAACCCACGTGACCGCCGTGGGACTATTTTCGCCGAATTTTGGCCCGTTAAGATGTTCAACCCTACTTGCTCGATAAGTTGAGGCATATTATATATAAACTTACCGATATCTCACCGAATCTGCCAATTATTGATCAATAACGCAACGTTTTTGGGCGACCTATTTAGTTCATGCGCAGGGTGTGATGAGGCGACCGCATCCAAACCACCAGAAACGCATTGAAATCGTTGCGCATTCAAGATGGCTGCCTTGGAATTGTGTCCGAGGGGAAATGCGAGTGTCTACGGAAATTGCCGAGCAGCAGCTGCCTTCGGAAGTTCCGAATGTTCACCTCACTGGAGCTCTTAGGACCAGTGTGTACGACCGGTGAATCAAAAATGCGTTTTGACGTGCTATCACTACACCACTGCACTCCCAAAGGGAGCACAGATATTGAGGGATTCCGGAACTGAGCCGCTTGCATCCAAGTAGGCAGAAAGAAATTTGAAATAAATCGTATCATCAAATCATGAACACAATCAGTTGAAATTCACTATCTCCCAACATCTTGAATACGACGGGATCCGACTCGATTGGGCCTTTTGAAATCAACAAGGGCTTGTTAATTTCTTGCATGCTTCCTTTAATATAAATTACTCTTACTATGGTCTTGGGGGTATTGTACTGTTAGTATAATTATACTGTTAGTTTAATTCCTCCAAGCTATATTTTCCCTTCAGCCTAGTCAAGCCTTACATTCACTAATTACATTTCTGTTAGGTTGAGCAACCACCTTTTGGGGCTTGTACTCTTTTCTTTCCTTAATTGCTGTCACGTCCTGTTTGGATGGGATACTTCATGTCTACATTTGGGTTTCAGCTCAGTCTGTTCTAGAGTTTCGGATTGTAAAGTACCAGCCTGAAGAAGACCCCGGTTGGGGTCGAAAATTCGCAAACACTCTGGAAATTGCCTTTTTATTCATCATTACTGTGTGTCAATTCTTGTGCTTTTCATCTCTTTGGTTCTTCCATTGAGGGTGAAATTGATCTCCTGGTGTCGAGTCTTAAACTGATGATGCAGGATAGAGCCTACTTAACAGTGAAAACAAAAATAAATTTTCTGTTAAAGATGACTTTGTACAAATTTAAATGAGAATCAAATCGATTTCAATCAATAACCATATCTCGTGTTCTTACTGGATATGAAGATGTATCAAGACACCCTCTACAACATGTATGAATAAACCTATGTATATTCCTCATAATTGGCCGATCTGTATGCCAGAAAAAGTGGTTTGTTTTGTGTATACAATGGAATAGCCCGTGCTTTTCTATTGTTGCATCCACAGACATTGGTGCGTGCAAAGTAGAGGAGGTCCCTGCAGCGTGACTGATAATTTATGCATAATTTGAGACATTCCAATGCTGACCGGGCAGATTGATATTTTGTGACGTTAGAAATATTGTGATTGATTCTGTAGAAAACTGATCCAACTGAAAATAGATATTTAGTCATAATAAATAGAAATGACCTGTTCGACCAGACAGAACATGTCCAATCGGCTTAAATTTAAGACAGCCCCAGAGGAGTCTCAAATATAGGGGTATGGTTGAGCAAGTCACTACGTTTAACTAGCATATAGAATCCCACTTAAGTAAGTTGCTTAAAGCTGACAGGTCAGATATACTCTCCGACTTGTATGCAAAAATTTTTACGCTCAACTTCGGCAGCGCAGACCACGAGGCTGCCGAAGTCGAGCGTTCGGTAATGTTCGTAATGTGCACTAAGCTTCCTACCTTGAAACACCCATCACACCCTGCGCATACCAACTACGTCATCATTCACTCGCATGATCACCGGAAGTGAAGGATCGAGGGCTCTCTGATAATCCAACACTCGAAACTTCAAAATGGAAGAAGGAAAATTTCCCGGCGAATTTGAGATAATCGCCGTCGTAATGATAGCATGTCGCATCGAATCCAAACACATTGAATAAACAAAATATCCGATTAGTTATCAATGACCGCGGATGCTACACAAAAATAAGTAGTCAACACAAAGATTGATGTATCAAGAGAATGCATTAGAGTCGCCTCGTCTGCGTCTACACTGAGGTCGCCATTGCCGCGCATAGGCAATACCACATACACCTAGGCCTATTACCAGTGGGTTACCTAACATGGGGAATGTAAGGAGTTTGGTTGTCCAAAAGCGTAACAACTATTATTCAGGCCTATTGTCTAGTCCATTGTGATTGAATGAATGGTTTGGCAGTATGGTTTACAGGCCTATCTCCTTTGAATGACAGAACTCCTAATTCCCCTTTCGGTTCTCCATAGTGTCACGCGATTACAACTTTGGGCGAGGCAAATCAGTGCATAGGCCTAGTACGTGCATGAATTCATGGCGGACACATCCAAAGTAGAGACGTAGGAGCGGGCGTGGTTGGACTCGCTAATATCAAGACCGGAGCTGATATTTGTTTTGTGGACAAATCGCGTATTTGCATTTATTCTCGAATTGCCATGTTACGTACTACCAGCGACAGTCGGAATTAGTTTTCGTTTGGACGTTCTGCATTTTTGACGCAGATTGCGTGCGATGTTTTGGATACGTACACTGATTTTTAGCCTACCTCTGTCCATGCAGAGCCCTCGATCCTTCACTTCCGGTTATCAGGCGAGTAAATGATGACGTAGTTGGTATGCGCACGGTGTAATGGGTGTTTCAAGGTAGGAAGCTTAGTGTACATTACGAACATTACCGAACGCTCGACTTCGGCAGCCTCGTGGTCTGCCGAAGTTGAGCGTAAAAATTTTTGCATACAAGTCGGAGAGTATATCTGACCTGTCAGCTTTAAGGTCTTGCGATACATATGCGAAAATGTTGGGATCCTGGAAATCAATACTGCATAAGTCGACGGCGTCGGGAAATATCGTAATATTCTTGCCTTTCTATGATGAATCTATCCCTTATCTGTCGATTTATGTAAAAAGCAACATGATAGTAAGTACAGTACACTAATTAACGAAGGTTAATTACTACCCTATATTTTTTCACTATATTTGACGCCATTTGCATCATAGTAGGACTGAGAGGCCAACTTTTGGACACATGGTGTATCAAAGTTGCCCCGATAGCTGCACAGAGGGATTTCTCAAAATTCATCCTCTGCTAGCTTTAAAGAAAAGGTAAACCCTGGCCAAATCCTTCGTTCTGTAGGTTTTCTGTTTATAGATAAACGTTTATGCCCTGAAAAAATTACTGATAATACGCCGTATAAGAATAAATTGAGCAATTTTGATGTTTTTTAGCCAATTCATGAAGCGCGCCATTCATGTCTAATTACCGCCGTCTCTCGCGAGGACTAGCGCGATTATGACGTTTTGCCCACCCATACAATACCATCATGGGGGCTTTGTTGCATTGTTTGCATGCCGCGGATGGGGATCAAATTGATCAGTGACTGCGATATTCCATTTCGCAGATTTAATCGCGGCCATGTGACAGAAAACCAAAACTCGCACCATGCACAATCAAGCTGTTCAGCGAAGTGCATCATGTGCGTATGTAGGCCTGTGTGTATGTACATGATGTATGTTTGTGTATAGGCCTGCTATTGTTTGGGTGGCGCACTCGTCACTTCCGGTTGAGAGAAAACGCGAACCCAGCGAAACGGGCTGCCGATTTTTATATCACTAAAAAACTATATGTAGGTTCAGTGTACATGGCTGATAACTTGCATAGTTTTCTTTTTATACTTAATGGTTCTATACATACTCTAACATCCCAGGGTTTACCTTTCCTTTAATTGGCTAATTAGTCGCCCAAAATGGTGCAAAAATGATTTTTTGCAATATCTTTGCGGAAAATTATTAATTTCAAAAATCCCTCTGTACAGCCCTCCGTGCTGATGAAAGGCATCCGATGCAAAAAGAATTTTCGAAATATCTCGCAAGGTGTAGAAATGAGAGCAGTTTTAGTGAAGACACCCTCTGACAATACATGACATGAGTCGTATTCATATGTAAATAACCCACGTTGGGCTGCTCCTGGCCTTTTCTGATTATAAGCTATTGAAAAATTTATTGAAGCTCAGTGAACCTCTTCGCCCAATACGTTTTTGAATCCATGTAGGTTTTCTGCATGCAGTGAGGTAAGAAATGTCATTGAATAAATTCAGGAACAACCTATAATCCTGGAAACCGCAGACCTGACGACATGCGGGTTGTTATATTCATCGAACCGTACTAACCACAAAGTCGCCGAGTCGCTGACATTTGGGCGCGAAAGCATATGTATCGGGAGACCTTAAGGTGGCGGTGGTGACAAGCCCGGCGTATTTTCCCGCTGAATATGGAAATGATAATGAATTTATTCATAGCCTCAACCGCAGTCGGTCACAATCATAGCCTGTTTCAATATTTGGCAAGTAAAGGTCTTAGGCATGTTAGGCCCTGGATGGTATTGCGCAATACCTCTTTCGACGCCTTTCCATTAGGCCACGCCGTTCCCTGACAATAGCAGTCGACCCGCAAAGGTCCTTTTCTACGGCAGATTTATTTTGCGCGCGGGAAAATAATAGGCGATTGGGGCCCTCGACAAGGCTCCTCGAGTACCTCATTCGAGAAATCAGACACCTCGCACAAAAGTGCGTTTATTGAGAAGACCGTTCAAGCTGGCTGTCAGGTTAGAAGAAAGCAGATGAAATATCTCCTGAGGTTAGTAAAGTTCGGCGTTGAAGCGATTTAAAGCCCTGGTTAAACATATCTAAAATCCCGTGCTTTTTGAGACACGGGTTTTTTCCGAACCAGAAAAACACGGCGTTGACACGGCGAGCGGTTACACTACTTAAAATGCGATTGGTACGGTAATTAGTTCCGTAACCCGGCGATAGGGCCACTGCATGTAGGCAACTCTCCGTCATCAAGTGGCTACTCGAGGCGTGAAATAGCCTATACGCATGTGCGTGACTCATTGATTTGCATCACCGTCTGTCGGGGTGCTCGGAACTACAGGTAGGCACGGGGATTTCGCGGTAACACTACATAAAATACCCGTGTCTAAAATAACCCCGGCGTAGCCCCTTCGTGCTCGATGGAGTTAATAAGCACGGGGATTCCAGTTACGGGTCTACTTAGACTCGGCGATGTATAGGTGTAACAGCAAAATCCCCGGGGTAAGCACGGGGATATATGTAGTGTAACCACTACTTAAGTTTGATACATCGATGATTTTCAAACATTCTGTCAAAAGCCATCCAGACATAGTTCCAATCCTGAGAGCTGAAGATGATGATGCATCAGTATACTCAGGTTTTTTCGGTGGATATATGAACATCGCCACAATAGTTGAAGCATTCACTAATACATGTATCGATGTGACATTTGTTCTGTGTTTAGCAGTCTGGTGTAATGAGTACACCTTGACCAATAAGGCACTGTGACACTCATTTTACACTACGGCAGCATCCAGTTTAAATAGGGACACCCTAATTCAAGATCCGAGATCCAAGATCCAAGACCCAATAATTCAAGATCCAAGACCCACCCAAAATGTTGTTCCAAAATAGAGCGAACTCCGAACTCGATGGAGTAGGCCCAGTTGTGCCGATGGTAGATCTATCGACCCCATTGGCCCTGTTTATTTTAGCCTAACTGTCAACAAGTGGCACACTACTCCAGCGGAGTGTCATAAATGTTAATTACTGCTGCCAAGAGAGTAGACAAGGTCGCAGGCCTGATCATAGCATGGTGTTCCTTTCACTTGTATGAAACAACAGTGTACACAGAGGAGTTCATAGGATACTATTGGGTGACATTAGATGAATCGGTAATGTCGTCCTGGGTAACCCTAAAGTTTACCCAGGACCAACCTGGGTGACCCTAAAAGTTACCCAGGACGATCCTGGGTAAACTTTAGTGTACTAAACTTTGGGTAAACTTTAGTGTACTAAAGTTTACCCAGTTTGAAATTCGCGTGCACTGATATATGGATGAAGGGCCGCTTTCAAGATCCTTGACCGCAGGTGAAAAAGTGCGCGAATTTCAAACTGGGTCAACTTTAGTATACTAAGGTTTACCCAGGATCGTCCTGGGTAACATTTAGGGTTACCCAGGATGGTCCTGGGTAAACTTTAGGGTTACCCAGGACGACATCTACCGATTCGGCGACAGTTACAGTCGACCCGCAAAGNCTCGCAGCCATAAACCTGGTTCCTTGGCGGCCGAGTGGCGCTGACTGACGATTCGACCAGTCAGCGCCACCGTCGGAGCCCATGGAACCAGTTAGACAATGGATAAAGCGAGAGATTTCTTGAAAATGTGGTTGTGTTTCGGGGTGATTGTCAACCCCTCAGACATGCGTGCATAAAACCACACTTCGCATGGATTCTTCTATGCTATAACAACCCGAATGACCTAAGCAGAAGTTTCAAAATACTATTCCAAGAAAGTGTACGCACTTTGAAGAACGCCTGTTTTCGAAAACACAAGGTTACCTTTCGATCGATAACTCGGCTAAAACTGAACCGATTTCGATGAAATTTCCGGCAACTTTCGTAGAGAAACATCCATCAACACGTAAACATCACGCCACCTTCAAACGTCTTACTAATCGTGCGTAATTAGTGATTGTTTTATATCGTCTGCTACGCCTACGTCACTACCTCGCTTTCGTTCAGTGATTTAGCTGTTAGTACCGCCAAATACCGCGGCTGACACGTCGTGGCGCTGTTCATACCTTTGCGGGTCGACTGATAGCTCTGTCCTGTCGTCGATGATTTTTGAACAGGCTTAATATGCGAACGTGACCAACTCCACTCGTGTTCTTCATTACCATAACAAAGGGCTCGCGGGGAAAGTTACGGACTTTCTCACAAATTTTCCCACGAGCGATTTCTTTTTTGTGCGTGGATCGATGGTCAATCTGATTTCGAATATGATCTGGAAAAAAACTTCTTCTAAGGCCGTTCCATCCCCGATTTTGGAATTTCAGAGGAAAACAGCAAAATTATTCAATTTTCTGTTTTGGCCTTTTTCAGGCCACTAATTAAGCAATTGCTAATTAGTTATTTCAATTTTGAAAATCGGGCCATGAACGACCATAGACCTCGCCATGCTGCATCCATCACTACTTAAAATCCGGTCATTTGGAGCCGGCTGCACTCGTTATCGCCTCTGAAAAAACTTCATCTGGGACTTGCATTGTTCATGAATAAACAGTTAATTATTGTGCAGTTTTTCAATTCGGAGATCTGCAACAATACATAAACTCACAAATTTCGTTGGCAAAGTAAACTACGGTCGTAACACATTCGTGCAATTAAATTTCAAAACGGACCTCAATTGGATGCGTTTACTAACTCCACCGCCATTATAAGATGCTACATAGGTGCCTTACTTTGACGTTTATGAATATTGGGCCAGGTCTAACAACCGAAGCTGATTCCAGGGGTTAGTGAGCGAGTGGTCCGAGGTTGTCTGAGCGAACTATACCCCCGGGGATGAGGTTGTTGGAACATGAGGCTCTGGTTTAAAATGTGTATTCTAACAGATGTTAATTTAGCCGTGTCTTCAAAGAAGACGTCCTTGCTAAGGTAGGTTTCACTGTCTTTATGAAGCGTCACTGCCGATTTAATCATCAGGAGCAGCCTGGGACATCATAAAGTCAGTAAACTTACCTCTTTGATACATCTCTCGAACCTCAGCTGCAGACAAAATGACTGGATATATCTCCAACTTGGCCATCTTTCCGATCAATCCAATGCCTGTGTTTTCCCAGTGAACTGCCAGATCTATGACCTCTTTCAAGTCACCGGAATAGAAGCTAGATGCATTGTCCGGATGTTGCATAACAAATTTCTCTTTTTTTCCATCTATATAAAATTTTGTGTTTTTGCTATTTCGGAATGTTACAACAAAAAAATGCCATCCATCATCTTCCAACGGACTCGCGTAATTATCCCAGCTATTTGGATAACGTCCTATCGAAATCCCGATTTGGTTTTCTTGGTTGTAAGTGAAACTTACACCCCCTTCTTGTGATCTATACTGGAAAAGAAAATTCAGTCTCCCCAACTTTTCTATAATAAAAAGCAAGAAGTCAATCTCCAGAATTCACGAATTTTCGACCCCAACCGGGGTCTTTTTCAAGTGGAACTTTACAATCTGAAACCCTAGAAAAGTCTTTTCTAGAGTTTCAGATTGTAAAGTTCCACTTGAAAAAGACCCCGGTTGGGGTCGAAAATTCGTGAATTCTGGAGATTGACTTCTTGCTTTTTATCATTTTGTGTGTCAATTTTGTGCTTTTCTGTATCTTGGACCCAACTTTTCTATCCTTCCATAAATCAGTATACTGAATTCCTGTAATTTGAATAGACCTTTATAAGGAATAGTGGCCTTGGCTGTGTCATCATTAAAAGATAGGACCATCCCAAGTTTATATGATTTTTCAAACGTCGCATGTCCACTCAGCCTACAAAACATAAAGATAAGAAGTTTTACGAATTCGACATCAGACAAAATTCCTACAAAAGACATTGACGATGTCCAGAGGCTTCCACATTAAACACAATGTTGGACAAAAGAGCTGGAAGAAACCAGAATTCATAAGGTCATCCACTGGAGTTATGACCCGGTGAGCGGATCATGTGTCCGGTGTTAAAGGGGGTATGTTTACCTCACATCCTTATCTCGTCCATCAAGGTTCACTGACAAGCTGGCTGTCAGGTAAGAAAGCAGATGAAATATCTCCTGAGGTCAGTAAAGTTCTGCGTTGAAGCGATTTAAAGCCCTGGTTAAACCTATCTAAAATCCCCGTGCTTTTTGAGACACGGGTTTTTTCCGAACCAGAAAAACACGGCGTTGACACGGCGAGCGGTTACACTACTTAAAATGCGATTGGTAATTAGTTCCGTAACCCGGCGATAGGGGCACTGCATGTAGGCAACTCTCCGTCATCAAGTGGCTACTGGAGGCGTGAAATAGCCTATACGCATGTGCGTGACTCATTGATTTGCATCGCCGTCTGTCGGGGTGCTCGGAACTACAGGTAGACACGGGGATTTCGCGGTTACACTACATAAAATACCCGTGTCTAAAATAACCCCGGCGTAGCCCCTTCGAGCTCGATGGATTGCAGTTACGGGTCTATTTAGACTCGGCGATTTATAGGTGTAACAGCAAAATCCCCGGGGTAAGCACGGGGATATATGTAGTGTAACCACTACTTAAGTTTGATACATCGATGATTTTCAAACATTCTGTCAAAAGCCATTCAGACATCAGTTCCAATCCTGAGAGCTGAAGATGATGATGCATCAGTATACTCAGGTTTTTTCGGTGGATATATGAATATCGCCACAATACTGTATCCGATGTGTTTAGTGGCCGCGGCCGGGAAGATCGCCGTGCCTAGATTTTCTAATAACACATGTTCCCGGCAAGATACAAAATGCAATCTAACAAAAGGGCCTGTAGTAGTGCATGATTCGCAATCCTACTAGGGTGATGTTCGACAACTACCTCGGGGTGGAGAATTGAAGAGAAAATAACATACCAAGTTCATTGAAACAAGATTTATTGAAGCTTGACTCGCGTTTCATTTATGGGAAAAACGAAATGGGACGTCTGACCAATGTGGTTGTTAAAAGTTAGGCTTCAAGGACATTTTTGTTACGCCTATGCGCGCTACTTGCTGGCCGGGAACGTGTATAATTAGAAAATCTAGGCACGCCGGTCTTCCCGGCGGCGGCCACTAAACACATCGGATACAGTAGTTGAAGCATTCACTAATACATGTATCGATGTGACATTTGTTCTGTGTTCAGCAGTCTGGTGTAGTGAGTACACCTTGACCAATAAGGCACTGTGACACTCATTTTACACTACGGCAGCATCCAGTTCAAATAGGGACACCCTAATTCAAGATCCATAATCCAAGATCCAAGATCCAAGACCCAATAATTCAAGATCCAAGACCCACCCAAAATGTTGTTCCAAAATAGAGCGAACTCCGAACTCGATGGAGTAGGCCCAGTTGTGCCGATGGTAGATCTATCGACCCCATAGGCCTAACTGTCAACAAGTGGCACACTACTCCAGCGGAGTGTCATAAATGTTAATTACTGCTGCCAAGAGAGTAGACAAGGTCGCAGGCCTGATCATAGCATGGTGTTCCTTTCACTTGTATGAAACAACAGTGTACACAGAGGAGTTCATAGGATACTATTGGGTGACATTAGATGACAGTTACAGTCGACCCGCAAAGGTCCTTTTCTACGGCAGATTTATTTTGCGCGCGGGAAAATAATAGGCGATCGGGGCTCTCGACGAGGCTCCTCGAGTACCTCATTCGAGAAATCGGACACCTCGCACAAAAGTGCGTTTATCGAGAAGACCGTTCAAATTCAACCACATAAACCATACATCAGTATTTAGCTAAGACATTGAGCTTTCCATTAGTGTAATTTATTTTGGAATAATGCAAACGTGTGAAGAGAAATCGTTTAAGAAATTTCGTCCTCCGCACAGAATTGGAGGTCAATTGGAGTAGAGCGTTGTTAAAAACATCGCCATAACTCCATAAATACTTGCCTGCATAAAACCAGCAAAACTGAATGGATGGAGAAACTATCAATCTCCAATCTGTATTAATTTCATACATCGGCATGGCATTCCAAGTTTTTGTACGCAGTTTGAACAACAGTAGGTAACGATTCTCGCGGGGATTCTCGCAGCCATAAACCTGGTTCTTTGGCAGCCGACGTGGCGCTGACTGACGATTCGACCAGTCAGCGCCACCGTCGGAGCCCATGGAACCAGTAGACAATGGATAAAGCGAAAGAGATTTCTTGAAAATGTGGTTGTGTTTCGGGGTGATTGTCAACCCCTCGGACATGCATGCATAAAACCACGTTTCGCATGTGGATTCTTCTATGTTATAACAACCCGAATGACCTAAGCAGAAGTTTCAAAATACTATTCCAAGAAAGTGTACGCACTTTGAAGAACGCCTGTTTTCGAAAAGACAAGGTTACCTTTCGATCGATAACTCGGCCAAAACTGAACCGATTTCGATGAAATTTTCGGCAACTTTCGTAGAGAAACATCCATCAACATGTAAACATCACGCCACCTTCAAACGTCTTATTTATCGTGCGTAATTATGGTTTCCGATCTCAAGATCGGGAACCATATTGTGTTTGGTCATGGTGTCTGTGTGTGTGTCTGTGTGTGTGTGTGTGTCTGCGTGTGTGTGTGTGTGTGTGTGTCTGTCTGTCTGTTCAGTCTGTCACACCTGTAACTTTGTCCCTGCAAGAGCTACAGACCCGGAAATGTAACCTACCCCCAGGTAACATGACCTGAACTACAAGATGGAATGAAAATTTCAGGTCTCCGATAACTGGTTCATGGTGAAATTGATATATCAAAAGTTGAGATTTTGTCTGTCACACTTTTGTTTCTTCAATAACTTGTCTCCAAGGCCAGCTAGAGCACCAGTAACAAGTTCCTTCCCTATGTTTATGACCCTTGGCAAGATACTGGCATCAACGAATTTATTGTCCAGTGTCAGCATCATAACGATATTGATATATCAAATTTGATATTTTGACATATCAGGAAATCTGCCACAGTAAGCAAGTTGAAACTGGTATCACAACATCATAGCTCATCCACGGATGTTATTGCAACTGAAATTTTCAGTTTGCACCTGCTCCGTCGCATGATATTTGCCGATATCATGTTGAGATTTGATATTCAAATTTGATAACATGATGTAAGTCAGAATCTCGTGATGGTAGAAGCCTAAAACCTTCACCTATACCTAGGTTATCAAGGATGAGCTTTCAGATTACGCAATGACCTTGAAGGTTTGAAGGTTAGAGGTCAAGGTCAAGGTCAAACAGTTCTACAGCGCAAATCTCCTTGGAATTTCAGGAGAAAACGAATTAGAAGCCTGAATTAACCATCCGCGATAGGCTTATATCAGGGATCCTGTTCTAGTTACGCAATACGTCTCAAGGTCAGAGGTCAAGGTCACAGTCAACCATCACAAATTACATGAGACAGAACCTGGTGATGGTGGAAGCCTAAAACCTTCATCTACACCTACGTTATCTAGGATGAGCTTTCAGATTACGCAATGACCTTGAAGGTCAGAGGTCAAGGTTAAACAGTTCTAAAGTGCAAATCTGCTCAGAATATCAGGAGAAAACTAATTAAAAGACTGAATTAACCATCTCCTATAAGTTTAATCAAGTATGCCTGTTCCAGTTACGCAATACTTCTCAAGGTCAGAGGTCAAGGTCACAGTTAATTAGCTCTAGAGTAGTAAACTTCTCATCGGAAACCATTGACATCGCCCCGATGTCCTTTTCTTGTTAGTGATTGTTTTATAGCGTCTGCTACGCCTACATCACTGCCTCGCTTTCGTTCAGTGATTTAGCAGTTAGTACCGCCAAATACCGCGGCTGACACGTCGTGGCATTGTTCAGCGACGGATTAAAATGAGACAGTGACCATTCGGATATGACATGACAATAGCGCGCTATTTTCACAACTTCATCCACCAATTTATTGGATCAGACACTGTGCCTTTAATGCTACAGCCATATCGAGAATTGGGGCACTCGCAAGTGGTGGTATGGCATTTTTGTTTGTAAATCATTGTAAATTTCTTGTGTCGCAAAAAAGACAGTAATCGGCAAATGAACACTTGAAATAAACTCCTTATCTTAACCTCTAGGGGCATATCTAGGAGGAGTATAGGCCTACTATACTATACCAAAATTGTGGGTCTTGGATCTTGAATTATAGACCACTTGCGCAAGTCGGCCATTACAGCCAGAAGGTGTAAACAAACCTTGGGCCTAGTGCATTGTGCCGACGGTAAGCACAGGAGCCAACTGTACAAATGCATTAGGCCCCCTAGGGCGAGGTTAATGTTTACACCCTGGGCTGATAAGCGCAAGGGGTCTATTGGGTCTTGGATCTTGGATCTTGAATTAGGGTGTCCCGTTTAAATAGCAAGATAGTTTATGAAGCTGAAGACGATACCATTATAAACCATTTCCAAAAAGCAGGCACATCACTACCAAGGCACTTCAGCGTCTCACAAATCAACATAATGTCGTACGTGAACTGGCGATCAAAGATGTTTGTTACCTTCTGGTATTTTTCCAAACACCTGCAAGAATCCTGAGAGAATAAGACATGCCAGAAATGTTTGAAATTCCATTGTTTGTGTCCATCCGTCCGGTGAGCTACACATAAATACTGGTATATGAGAGGAACAGGGCATTCTACCTTTTCCCTTTCATGTTCAGCATTTCACTGTTATGCCATCCATGACATAGTCGCTAACCTACGTGTAGGCTTTAGGAAACAGTAAAGCTTTGTAAAATTCATGTTGTATTGGTGGACCTTCCTTTGATATTGATCACGAGAGAATCTGAGATATTGAACAGAAAGCAATCAAATGCACAACAAAAATGAGAAACTCTGTTTCTGCGTCATGGAAAGAAATTAGTAAAGCTTTGCAAAAACCTTCCTCGTAAATTAACTCAAAGAGCTGCCAGTTCACCTCACTTGAGCTCTTAGGACCTGTGTGTACGACCGGTGAATCAAAAATGCGTTTTGACGCGCTATCACTACACCACTGCACGCCCAAAGGGAGCACAGATATTGAGGGAAGCAAAACGTATCATCAAATCGTGCACACAATCAGGTGAAATTAACTATCTCCCAACATCTTGAATACGAGGGGATCCGACTCGATTGGGCCTTTTGAAATCAACAAAAAGCTTGTTAACTTCTCTCATTGGGGAGGGTGAAACTGATCTCCTGGTGTGTCTTAAACTGATGATGGATACTTAACAGTGAAAACAACAAGAAATTTTCTGTTCAAAAAATCACTTGTACAAATTAATTAGAACCAAATCGATTTCAATCAATAACCATATCTCGTGTTCTTACTTGACATGATGATGTATCAAGGCACGCTCTACAACATGTATGAATAAACCTATGTATATTCCTCGTAATTGGCCGATCTGTATGCCGGAAAAGGTGGTTTGTATACCGGTAGTGTATACAATGGAATTGCCCATGCTTTTCTATTGTTGCATCCACAGACATTGGTGCTGGCAAAGTAGAGGAGGTCCCTGCAGCGTGACTGATAATTTATGCATAATTTGATACATTCCAATGCTGACCGGGCAGATTGATATTTTGTGGTGTTAGAAATCTTGTGATTGGTTCTGTAGAAAACTGATCCAACTGAAAATAGATACTTAGTCGTATAGAAATGACATATTCCGGACAGAACATAAACATCAAAGCAGTTGGCTAGTGAAGCCGAATCGGTAGATGTCGTCCTGGGTAACCCTAAAGTTTACCCAGGACCAACCTGGGTAACCCTAAAAGTTACCCAGGACCATCCTGGGTAAACCTTAGTATACTAAATTTGACCCAATTTGAAATTCGCGCACTTTTTCACCTGCGGTCAAGGATCTTGAAAACGGCCCTTCAGTCATATATCAGTGCACGCGAATTTCAAACTGGGTAAACTTTAGTACACTAAAGTTTACCCAAAGTTTAGTACACTAAAGTTTACCCAGGATCGTCCTGGGTAACTTTTAGGGTCACCCAGGTTGGTCCTGGGTAAACTTTAGGGTTACCCAGGACGACATCTACCGATTCGGCGCTAGTGAATGCCCTCTTTAGCCTAGCAGACGCTGCGAGAAGTAGAGATTCGTCACTCAGATGACAGAAATCCCAAATTACCCCAGTGTGTGCTACGCCAGCAGCTGCAGATAAAAATCTGCACAAATCCTGATGTGGACGGCTAGGGTGCAGCATCAGATAGAAACAGCTGCCAGTAGCTCTTTCCCAAAATCAAACAATATCAATATTAGATATTTTGTCCTGTCCACTCGTCAATCAGTGCTGGCTGTAACGGCATGTGCGTGACGAAATTGATAAGTTGGCAAAAAAGGGCGGGTGACATCAACACACATGGTCTTCAAATTCCAGTTTTCTCACTGATATGTTTTACATGTATGCACCCTATTTTGCCCTCCGTGAGTTCATGATGCTACCCACATTTTCGGGTGTTCTACTTCTGCCAGGTATGGGTTCCTCTTTCACCACCAATCATTGGAACATGAGGCTGTGGTATAAAATGTGTATTCTAACAGATGTGAATTTAGGGGTGTGTTCAAGGAAGACATCCTGGCTAGGTTGCACTGTCTTTATGAAGCGTCAGTGTCGAATTAATAAGGAGCTGCCTGGGACATCATAAAGTCAGTCTTACATACCTCTTTGATACATCTCTTGAACCTCAGCAGCAGACAAAAGGACTGGATATATCTCAAACTTGGCCATTTTCCCGATCAATCCAACGCCTGGATATGCCCAGTGAACTGCTAGATCTATGACCTCTCTCAGGTCACCAGAATATATGCTGGGTATGTCTACAGGTATATCCTTGTTAACTTGCTTAATGAATTTCTCTTTTTTTCCATCTACATAACATTTTGTGTTGAGGTTATATGTATTTTGGAATGTCACTACAAAAAAAAAGCCATCCATCATCTTCCAACTTCCTCGCCTTATTAACCCACCACCTTGTATGACGGCCTATTCCAATCCCCAGTTGGTTTCTATGGTCCAAATTAAACTGTGCACCACCTCTTTGTGATCTGTACTGGAAAAAAGAATTCAATTTCCCAAACTTTTCTATCCTTCCATAAAACAGTACACTGAATTTCTGTAATTTGAATAGACCTTTATAAGGAATAGAGGCCTTGGCTGTGTCGTCATTAAACGATAGTACCGTCCCAAATTTATGTGATTTTTCAAACGTCGCATTTCCACTAAGACTAAAACATGAAGTAGGTAATGCGAATTCGTCGGACAAAACTCCTATGAAACACATTGATGATCCGACGTCTAGAAAGCTTTTAAAAATATTGAATCGGGAGGCAAGTTCCAAGTATAGCATTATTACAAGTGCCACAGTATGCATGATGAGGTGACTGTGTACCCTCCCCACCTTGATAAGACTGGTGTCATGTCCAACCTACATGTATCCCGGTATATAGCTAGTGATTACACGAAGCTGTGCTGATACACTGCACTCTGTTACATCAGTCACCACGAGGTAGAAAACCTAATAACAGAGCTGCTTTAAAAACGATATTGGACGAAAGAGACGGAAGAAACCAGGGAGTTATCGCTCGCGGGGTTTGTTTCGATTCTTGAGCGGCCGTCTCATAGCGAGTGAATCTAGCCTCCAGGCAAAGCCGTGCTCCATAATATGCAAAACCTGCGTAAATATGCGAACGTGCACCTGCGGACGAGGTTGCATTAAATATTTGTTAAAATGGATTAATGACATTTTCAAATTCAGTCGGTCAAAATGTACATTTTGTACTATTCACATTGATTTCGAAGCGACAGATTTTGCAGAATACGCCTCCGAAGTTTGGCTGTGTAATGCATTTCCCATTCAACTAAAATCCTTTTTTTGCGTTTTTCTCAAAATGGCGCTTGATATTGAGCACCATCTGTCATGGCGCCCCAACAAACCCCGCGAGCGATTTGCTTTAAGTGACCTGGCGGCCAGGCCAGATCATATGTGCTGATGAGGCAAAGGGGGTTTGTTTACCTCACATCCTTATCTTGTCCATCAAGGTTCACGGTCAAGCTGGCTGTCAGGTTAAAAGAAAACAGATGAAATAAGTGCAGATGTCAATGAAGTTATGAATTGAAGGATTAAAGTTTGATACATCGATGATTTTAAAACATTCTATCAAAAGCAATCTGAGAGGTGCATATACATGTATGAGAAGATTCGTGCACTGCAAATAGGCAACTCTGCAACACTGTGAGTTTTTCTGTGGATATCCAAATATTGCCACTATAGTGACAGGTCTGTTGTTGAAGCATACATGTATTGTATCGATCTGACATTTGTTCTGTGGTTGACTGCTTCAACAGTCTGGTGTAATGAGTACACCTTTACCAATACTGCACTGTGACACTGACTCTACAGGGTGTTTCAAAAAAAAGTTGTCATCTCTAAAATATCTCCTAGAAGCCAAACCCACGAATATTTTTGGCTCAGATTTTGTAAGCTGCTAGGTGTAGACATACTCATAATGTTTATGTAATGTTTGTATGATGGTGTCTTGTTATGAAGGAACAGTGACACCAAAAGTAAAAGGGTCCGAAGTGCAGGTGTCAGAGCTTTCCAGGAAATTCCACAAGATATGCTGATCCGTTCAGTCACCAGAATGCGAAGAAGAGCTAAAATTTCTGTTAGAAACAATGGTGGTCACTCTGGTCAGGCTGGGCAGCCCTGCAGTTATTCAATCCTTTTCTTTCAGCTAAATTAGTTTCTCCTTAATTGTCCAGCGGCCACCCGTGGGGCTTGGTCGCTATTCTTTCCTTAATTGCTTGTTTGTCCTGTCTACACAGGTTATGTAGTTCTGCATTCGGGTTTCAGCTCAGTCTTTTCTAGAGTTTCAGATTGTAAAGTTCCACTTGAAAAAGACCCCGGTTGGGGTCGAAAATTCGTGAATTCTGGAGATTGACTTCTTGTTTGTTATCATTTTGTGTGTCAATTTTGTGCTTTTCTGTACCTTAGAAACAATGGTGGCCATGTGGAAGGTAGATTCCAGTAACCCTGGCTAATTCTGTATGCAACAAATGATAAATAAACTTTTCATTGCTTTCTGATAGATAAATCTCTGAGATTTTTGCATTTTGCACCTGCTCAGTCCGAGGCCTCTTATTCATCCACGCATGAAGCGGCCAGAGCCAAAATTTCTCCAGCACCTCCATACATCCTGACCTATCTACATACCAAATCGGAGCCAAAAATATTCATGGGTTTGGGTTCTAGGAGATATTTTAGAGATGACAACTTTTTTTTGAAACACCCTGTAGTAGACTGCTGCAGCATCCAGTTTAAATAGCAAGATAGTTTATGAAGCTGAAGATGATACCATGATGAACGACTGTTTCCAAAGCAGCCATGTCACTATCAAACCAATCAGCATGTCACAACTCATAACATCTCAGAAATATCCTATGACCTGCTAGAGCTGTATGACATAAGCTGGAGATCAACAATATCTATTCATTACCTTTTGGTATTCTTCCAAACACCTGCCAAAATCCTGAGAGAATAAGACATGCCAGAAATGTTTGGATTTCCATTCTTATCCTAACCGTCCTGGAGAGGTCCAAGAAAATACTGGTATGTGAGAGGAACAGGGCATTCTACCTTTTCCCTTTCACATTCAGCATTTCACTGTTATGCCATCCATGACATAGTCGCTAACCTACGTGTAGGCTTTAGGAAACAGCAAAGCTTTGTAAAATCCATGTTGTTGGTGGACCTTCCTTTGATATTGATCACGAGAGGATCTGAGATATTGAACAGAAAGCAATCAGATGCACAACAAAAATGAGAAACTCTGTTTCTACGTCATCGAAAGAAATTAGTAAAGCTTTGCAAAAACCTTCCTCGTAAATTAACTCAAAGAGCTGCCAGTTCACCTCACTTGAGCTCTTAGGACCAGTGTGTACGACCGGTGAATCAAAAATGCGTTTTGACGTGCTATCACTACACCACTGCACTCCCAAAGGGAGCACAGATATTGAGCGATTCCTGTCAAGAACTGAGAATGGCATGAAAGTATAGGCAGAAAGAAATTTGAAACAAAATGTATCATCAAATCGTGCACACAATCAGGTGAAATTCACTATCTCCCAACATCTTGAATACGAGAGAGCTGATTCGATTGGGCCTTTTGAAATCAACACAAAGCTTGTTAATTTCTCGCATGCGTCCATTGAGGGTGAGATTGATCTCTTGGGGAGTCTTAGGCTGATGATGGATTTCAATCAATAGCCATATCTCGTGTTCTTACTAATGAGATGTATCAAGACACCCTCTACAACATGTACGAATAAACCTATGTATATTCCTCGTAATTGGCCGATCTGTATGCCGGAAAAGGTAGTTTGTATAGTGTATACAATGGAATTGCCCGTGCTTTTCTATTGTTGCATGAACAGACACTGGTGCTTGCCAAATAGAGGAGGTCCCTGCAGCGTGACTGATAATTTATGCATAATTCACATTCCAATGCTGACCGGGCAGATTGATATTTTGTGATGTTAGAAATCGTGTGCTTGGTCTGTAGAAAACTGATCCAACTGAAAATAGATATTAGAGTTGTTGCTTATTCCTAACATACCGCGCCCCCTATAGGCCGCCGTACACGATACATTTTTTTCCCAACGAAATATTTCGTACGATTTCTCATCCAATTATTTTGGAAAGAAATATTTCGCATCGCGCCGTAGATGATCCCATCTATTTCCTAGGAAATACATTACGTTGCAGCGTGAATGTTGTTGTGTGTGACGAAAAATATGACCCCGTCACGGGGTCATATTTTTTGTAGGATTGACCTATTACGTGCGGACAAAGGGGCACAATGCTCAATTATACAATAATAAGCTACCACGGCGTACACATTTTATTGTACAAGAAAAATAGGACAGAACCTATTTGTGGATTTTTTCCTATATGACAGGAGCCGACCTTCGTGGCCAGAAGGTTGATTTGTGAGCATGTCAAGGAAGCAGGAGGGGTGTGTAATGTAACAATTACTCCACAGCTACTCACAGCTGCTGCTGGTGCTAGACAGAATTACCTTGCCTATTTGGAAGAAGAGAAAAGAAAGAAGCAGAAGGGAGAAGGGAGAAAAGAGTCAAACAACTGGAAGAACAGATTAAGGAGGTGAGTGACAAGAGAAGGAGACTGACAGAAGATATCGACAGCATGGAGAAGTCAGCTACATCACTTGCAGAAAAGGCTGAAAAGACTGGCAAACTAACTTTCGTATCGCAGAGTAACAGCCTGAGGCGCACTGCAGCTAAAAAAACAGGGCTGACTGAAGTCACTGTTAACTTAGATGAACTGATGAAAACATTTAAGGACAATTGAAAGTGCTATCATGAACCAATTCTCATATTTTAACTGTATAACTGACATTCATCTCACTACAACATTAACATGTTCACAAAACAGAGTTGTCCTAAGTTCAGACTGACATGACTGATGTGTCACCCATATGTCAGTTGCCCTTGAGTTTCATATCTCGAAATCGTGGGATATATGCCCTTAAAACCATTTCATGGTTCACACCTACTTGTGAATTTCTCATGTTCTGTTGTTCTCTTTAATTTTCGTGATTAAAAATCTTATTTCTAATGATAAAACCTTGTCATTTTTCATGATGAGAGGTCCTTGAAGTTTATGAAATCAGCATGGAAAAGTCCTGGAAAAGTTCTTGAAAAAAATCATGCGCCAGGGGGAAGAACCCCCCGTGTTGAGAAGACTTCAGTCATTTGAACTACATAGGTGGGTTCAAGCTAAACTAAAAGCCGTCAAACTTCAGATCAAATCAACAGCAAAATCATCTTTGACTAGCAAGACATCACTCCGCCCGCCGACTACGCTCAGACAAACCCTTGATGAACTTCGCTGTGGGAAGCTGTTTCCAAATGGATGTTCCTGTCTGTGGACTGACTCCCGCTGTTAGTTTTATAATAACCTTTTTTTATCGCAGATCGTTAACATTTGCAAAAAGATGACATTGTAAAATGTCTGATGGTTCCCGCTTGTTGAAGAGAACGCTACAGGCTTGACAGGCAGCCTGCTGGCAGCCATTTTGATATGCTGAAATCAAATCATCAAGTTTGACCTTGACCTTGACCTTGACCTCTGATCATCAAGGTCATCGTATAATCAAAATGGACATCCTCAGTAACCTAATAGTGGGTGACATCATGTCTACCTCTACCACAGGCAGAGATATTTCAAATTATCAAATTATGACCTTGGCCTTGACGTCTGATCATCAAGGTCATTGCATAATCGAAATGGGCATCCTCAATAACCTAAGTATGGGTGATATCATTCCTCTACCTTTACCACAGGCAGAGATATTATAAAAATGTTGCCCGAAATGTCGGGTGACATACCGAATGTCCCCCCGCTGGGATGATATGTCTCCCGAGACTGTGTGTTCAATGCAAGACCCAACTGGCCCCGGCCTAGAGTTTGGGACGTTTTGAGTTAACCATTTTGCATCAAGGCAACTGCTTACGTCCAAGAAATGAGAATGTGAGTGGTATTTTTCTGTTTGAAAAGACTGCATTTGTTCTATGGCCGTTCGAACTTGCGAACCGAGAGAGTGAAAAAAGCGGCGGCCATTACATAGCCATGGTAGCGGGCAACATATCGCGATATGACCGCCCGCGGGGGGACATATCGAAATGACACAAGGTCACATGACGTAAATGAGCCAATCACGTTCACGGAATTTTACTTGAGGTACGAGATTTCGAATTATCAACTAAGACTTGTTTCATGTTGCTCAGTTATCAATATGGCAAGTTATCAAATTCGTGATATCGATATCACCGTGACCCCAACATCTCACATCAAAAGTAATCAGTCCATTCGATTCCTAGGGTATGAAAACCTGAGGGTAGAACTTATTTCGATTGCTGTAGGTGTTGAAGGAGCCGAGTTATGCCATTAGATTAAAGCGTGACGGACAAAATATCAAGTCTGATATGTTGATTACATCATGATGGAGGAGCTGAGATTGAAAATTATTGGCTCATTGGATTGCCCAGGTTCACAAACCTAGGGGTAGGATTTGTTTCCAAGGCTGTAGCTAGCTGTTCAAGGAGATGAGATATGAAGATGTGACAGACCGGACACACAGACAGACAGACACACAGACACCATGACCAAAAACAACATGGTTCCCGATCTGGTTGATCGGGAACCATAAAAAATATGAACATTTCTAAATACAGTGGAACCTGGACCACTGAACACCTCCGTACATTGAACACCTCCTATATTGAACACTATTTCTCGGTCCAAGTGTAAAGTTTTTCAGTGTGGCCGTTTTTCTGTGTGATTCCCATTGTTCGGAACACACTGGGAAACGAACTTGCTAATTCTCTGTGTGTCGCCCATTGTCAAGTCGCCGCTTATTCCCTCAATTTATTGTAATGTCACACTGGCACACGGGCCTCACTGAAAAACGTTACACCGCCAAAACTAAGCCTAGGCCTAATTTCAAGTACGAAAACAGTGGTACAATGAACACCTGTGTACATTGAACAATCTGAGCTGGTCCCGTGAGTGTTCAATGTAGGCAGGTTCCACTGTACCACGTCAGTTTTTCGTACACCTATCTTCTCGTTTTAGGAAATTTCGTTCTTTTTGTTCAACAGCATAGTTCATGTGAGAAGTGGGTAAATCGAAATGGATAGAATGACTGGACAGTTTGTGACCATCCTTGTTCCTAAAACTTTCCATCCACGAAATGCAGAGTGGTTGGTTCAATTGCCTTGTTGCCAACCTGGGAGCGAGGATGGCAAACAAGTGTCCTGATTGGTGCACGGCAACTCGAGGTGCGAGGGAAACACAAACCCCGGCGAAGTTCTCCATGGGCCATATGCATAAAGGTGGAATTGGCTTATTCATGGTATAACTTAATACGTTACGTTATATCTGGAATAAGCTTATTCCACCTTTAAGCGGCGAAAAAGTTCCCTGTCGTAAAGTTACTGTGATGACTTTTTATCCATCTAGGCCGTGTTCCGACCACGTTTGAAGAAAAAAATCTTTCTTACTTAAGGCTAGGTCACAAATGCACCGGGTCCCGTACGATTTTCCCAACCCAGCGTCTAGCTGTGGATTTTAGACTGAACGTCGGATATAAGATGAATTATGCCGAAATCGCCTCAATGGATAAGCGGAATATTAGACTGGATCAAATTGGGCACCGTAGAAATTGGCCAAAATTTCTGTTTTTGCTCGCCGTACGGGCCCCGGAGTGGATATGTGACGGGGGCTTTTAAACTCCCTACGCAGTTGTGTACCGCGCCCCCTTCGGTTTACCCGCTCTCCACAACTGCTTAACTTCGTAAAATTCGCCGCGTTTGGTCAACAGACGGCGCTGAGAGAGTCGACCAATGAGAGCACCGAGCAACCGGTAACCAAGCTGGCCTGAGTCACTTTTTCATTGGCCGAACGGTTCGTAGCCATGGTAGCACAAGAACATCCGTTGCCAACGGGCCAAAGAGTTCTGAAAGCAGCGTGTTGATAGGCTGTAAAACTCGCGCCAGCGCTGACGCCATCTGTTGACCAAACGCGGCGACTTCCACGAAGTAAAGCAGTTGTGGAGAGGGGTAAACCGTAGGGAGTTTAGGGGGCTTTATGCATACGGCCATAAATGTGCGTACGAAGTACGACGTAGTAGAGACACATGCTATAGTTCCACGTCCTTGGGTCGTTTTGCAGAAACATCGTGTTAGAGAAAATCTGAAGCCAGGTTTAGGACCCTTTTAGAAAAGTCATGTTGCCAAAAAGTCATTTACACCGGCAACAGTCGCTAGGGTGTTTTAAATATTGGGAACTAACTTCCTCATTGGACGTCAGTTAAACCTAGCGTCCACTAGGGCGGGGACAAGACGCGGAATGCAAATTTAGTAAATCCGCATTCATTCAGCAACCTATCCGCATATTCTTGAAATATTCCGTTCACTGTTTTTATTATTCCCGAACAGTTCCCGGCATTTCTGCGCGTTCGGGAGAGGGCGAAATTTCCGCGTCCAAATTTTGATGGAGACCAAATTTTGGACCGACGCGGAAATGAACTTCCCGACAACTTCGGCAACTTGTCTGCATTGTCCTGCGGACATCGTCAGGACATCCCGCCTTTCTGTAACACTTCCGCAAATACTCCTGAAAGCCTTGGCGGTGCGGGCAACTTCGCGAAGGCAAGCAGAACCAACGCGGACTGTTTCAGGAACGCTCGGAGCCGATGCGGATCAAAATAAGCGAGTGCGCGAAGCCGTCAAGACATTTTACGGTCAAGACACGGAAAAGTCAACATGTTGCGGCGTGGAGGAGTTTATGGCCGGCTTTCCATTGCCGCGTTTCCTAACCCCATGACGGCTAGCAGACATATGAGAAAAACCCAAGTCGTCGCCGAATTTACAACCTTGCATTATTTCCTCATATTGTCCGCATATCAAAATATGGTCGTCGGAAAGTCATCCTGATTGTCCTAGTCCACTATTTTACCACTCCTGGGGTGATCATAGATGTGTCCGCGCTGTCCTGCTACGATCAGCGGCATTTCGCGCCCTTCACGATTGATTCCTAGGACACTCCGGGTATGTCTGCAGAGATTCGTCGCAATGTCCCAGGAAACGATGATTCGCACACTTTTTTGTGCGTCTGACGAGGAAAGAATGCCGAAATGGCATAATTTGCTTCCGCAACCCTTCCTAATCTTGTCAGCGCCCTAGTGGACGCCCCCCCCCCCCCATAAGACGCAACGACTGAGCTATGTACAGTAGAATGGGAGCCGATGTAGAGCTAACTTTTGAACGGTTGGATTTTCACCCCATAAATGCATTACCAACTGATAGAAACATATCAAATAATCCTATTCCTTGAAGTTTTTAAGCAGCTATGTAATTGGAAACGACTTTTTATGTATTTTGACCCATTTTTGTGTTAGGTTTACTTTATATAAAACGTCATCTCTTATTACAAAACAACTGAAAACAATTAAGAATATGCCTGTGTGATTCCGAGACACTATACCACTATCAGTTGGTAATACATGTGACCCTCCGCTACAAAACCAGTGTAAAGTCGCGCGGAAAAGGAGCCTAAACGTACCGACATGGCACCAGGAGATAGAAGTAGAAATAGAATCGCTCAGACTTCACAACAGACAGGCAGACAATACTGAAACTGACAAATGCATTGGTCACAACTTGCCAACCTGAAAGTGACTGATGATTGGTTTTGTGGTGGAGGTTTACATTTGTCAGTTTCGGTGTTGTCTGTCTATTGTGAGGTCTGAGTGATCCTGTCTCTATCTTTATCTCCTGGTGTCATGCCAGTACGTTTAGGCTCATGTTCCATGCGACGTTACACTGGTTTTGTGGCGGTGGGTCACACATTTATGCGGTGTAAATCCAGCCGTTCAAAAGTTACGCGTCTCCCATTAACCTGTACAAAGTTCAGTTGTTGCGTCCGTCGGGGTCCAATGGTGAAGTCAGTTCCCAAAATTCAAAATGCCCTAGTGGTCGGCAGAAGATTTTTTGGCAACATGATTTTTCCGAAACCTGGGTAACGAAGGGTCCTAAACCTGGATTCAGATTTGCTCTAACACGATGATTCTGGAGAACGACATAAGGACGTGGACGAGCTAAAAGGGTAAATGTCGTCCTGGGTATATACAAAGATTACCCAGGATCTCAATCTTCACTAAAACAATACCCTGGGTGTAGTTTCGGTAGCCGAACATCACCCAGCTTCCGCAATCAGTCCCTAGGAACGAGTCCTATTTAGAAATCCCGTGGAATCTCCGTGGTATCTCGCGGTGTCGCGCCGCGGTACTTGTTGAGTGAAGCTGTCCATGACATTCTTCAGGCGGTCACGTGACCACGGGCGAGATAACCTCGAATCCAGGTGTCATACTACGATGCTGGGTGATGTTCGGCTACCGAAAGAACACCCAGGGTATTGTTTCAGTGAAGATTGTAATCCTGGGTAATCTTTGTATATACCCAGGACGACATTTACCCTTTCAGCACGAGTTGGCCATGATGCAGCATAGCCTGGGGCCATATGCATAAAACTACTTAAGTACGAAAATCCCAAGGGATTCCCTCAAACCACCACTAAAGTGGAAATCTTAACATAAGGGAGATGCAGAAAGCTACTTTGGAATAGTGAAAGCCTCAAAATCACCCTTAACTCTAAGTGTGGTCACAGTTCCCTTAACTGACTCCTTAACTTCACAGTTGTGGCAGGAACAGGTTGGAATATGCTATCCATGCTGTTTTTTAATGCATGCTAGCCAAATAGGCCGGGGAAATTATGTGCTAGGCTAGGGTGGGATAACATTGAACTGTGCCAAGGATTTTGATTTGACAGACCATGTATCCTCTTTCTGTCCTACCAATTTGGTAACCTCTTTTTTGTTTTCCACCGTTAATAGCCACTTTACACAGTTCCTAACATACTAAAATGTGCATTACAGCATTGCCTGCAGTCATGTTCATGTACATGCAGCCTACATTTGAGAAACCTTCCTTAAGTATAACACTCAAGAAATCTGGGAAACCCCTTGAATACTGAAATTTCATTGGCTGACACCACAATTCCTGGAAATACTTTAGTTAAGGGTTGCCCTTAGCTGAGTATGCCCTTAGTTTGTTTTATGCATACACCTTAAGTATGGCACTTGGTAAAGTGAAATCCTTAGACTTTAAGGGTAAGTTTTACACTTAACTTAAGGAAGTTTTATGCATATGGCCCCTGGTTCCCTGGCCACCGTCTAGATGGCACTGCGTAGACGGTGGCCAGGCAGTAGCCGCGAATTTTACCAGGAATTCCTGGGAAAGGGTATGGCCTCGGGATTCATAGCGTCAATTAATCTGACAAATGAAAAGGACGAATTTGGGAATAATGATAGAGAAAAAAAGGATTTAGCTAATTCATACTTACAACGTACAACACTGGTGAAAAGAACGAGCATTTATGAGTTAAGTATTTTTTTACTTGGTCGAATCGATTACTCAGAACAGCTTTGTCTCCTGCCCAAACGGGTCATCCCCGTTGTAATGACCTCACATTCCCATCATGCTCAACGGCTACTGCCTGGCCTCCGTCTACGCAGCGCCATCTGGACTGTGGCCAGGGTACCAGGCTAGATGCAGCAAAATGCACTTCGGGTCACACACAGCGATCAAACGGAACGTGGGCATACTGGAAGGCATCGTATTGAGAAAACACTTCGCAATGTCCGACGAAATCGCCTACCAGTTGCGCAGTAGACAAAAAAATTCGCAAAACAATTTACGTTGCCAAGAAAGTAAACTGTTTCCAACACAATGTGCTTTACCATGTCATTACGGTAAATGGTTAAAGATAAATATCGGGCGAGAACAAGTGGAATCTGTTGGAGACAGCCGGGCATCTCTAGAACAATGAAAACACACACAACACCTAGGACCCTTCGTGTCACGGCCATCGTGTAACCATGGCCTTGATTAGCGAGGCCTCTCGGTAGCCTGATTGTCCTCCTCTGCCGAAGTGCACTAATCATCGACGAAGACAGGAATAACAGAAAAAAGATGGGTAGGAACGAATTGATGACCATATGAAGAAAGATGACGTATATCAAGTAAAAGTGATGATACGTGCGTAGTGACGTGTATATCCACCACGGGCGAAAACCATCAGAGCAATAGTCGAACACATAGACAACAATACGAAGGAAAAAAAGTGGAATACGGTAAAGGAAAGAGATGATAATGGTTATTACAGAAGCTATGTAGGCGTTCCTTTTGGTGCAGATAGAAGCCGCCCTTAAAGGTTTACAAACAGCAATGTATCGTTCAACAGAGACCACTACTGTGAGCCAGATTGAAGTTGTCTTCGAGAACCATAACAACGGCGACACGTAAGCGGTAGCCAGTACCGCAAGTTCCCTTAAAAATATCATCTCGCCGGTAAACACGTATATCCTTTCGGGAGTTCGTAAAAGAAATGAAGTAGTTAGTACCATGCTGTCCGCTACGGCTAAAGCACGGAGAATTATAGACGTCGAGGTGAAGGGCTTCTCGATGCCGAGGACAATAAAGGACAACACGTTAGCTGCTACTCCAAAAACTCCGACGACAACCACCAGTGGCACATGCACAACGAAATCAAATAGGCCCAAGAAGTTGTCTAACGACCTGGTGGGGTACAGACAAAGCCATCCTGAGCTTCCAACTATCGCCAGTGTTGACTCCATTTTCATCAACATTCCTTTGTTCAATATATACTAGTACAGTGGGTTTTAACGGTAAGAAAGAGCAAAAAAAGATAATGCGATTAAACCTGAAGTAGGTGTCACCCAATACCATGGAGAATCGACACATTAGAAGAAGCGAAAAAATCTGTTGGAAAATTTTTGTGAAAAATGTGTCTTTCAAATTTATGTACATTTTCCTGTACATTTATGTATGTACAAAGTACTATATGACAAATTCCTTCCCGTATAGTTTCCGTTCTCATGACATTCTGCAGTCGATTTTACTTTTACAGGGTTGTCCGTGGAGCACTAGGTGGAAATGAGGAGCCTGATAGCCTAGTGGTTATCACGCACGCTTAGCAAGCGGCAGGTTCCGGGTTCGAATCCAGCCCGGGCCATATGGGATTTAATTCCCGGCTCTTCAGTCCGTCGCATGGGACAGTAAGCCGTGGTGCCTTGTACCTTGTGTCTTTGCAAGGGCAAGTAAAAGACCCCATCCAAGTGAGGAACATGAGTAGCTTGTGATGGCCTCCTCCGTACTTACCAGGGCCAATAATGGAATTGCGAAATGAATACAAATAATGAAATAAAAAAAAAAAGAAATACAAATACAAATACTAGATGGAAATTACCGTAATTACATGTAGGCCTAATTCCAGCTGATTAAATATCAAATTGTTACTTACATGTTATCATATGAGCTGAGCTGTATCAGTCCCGGTATCATGGCCTGAGACCCCGTATCATCCCGAGGACGGGATGATATTTGTATCACATATCATGTATATAGGCCTACAGCATGTATAGGCCTACAGCATGTATCATAATTATATTTATATGAGTGCAGGGATTCAATACGCCCCAAGTGTGCTACCAGTTACATGCCGTATACCTGTCCCAAGAATTTGATAAACACCTTCTCCGAAGACCAGGATGAAGACGTGTTGCATACTTCTCGGTTGGCCTGGTTGGCGGGAAATTAGGCTCCAACAGCCACACCATGCCACCGGCCGGCCTGCCCGTCGCTAGCACGACGATCCCAAAACTATACCAAAATCGAATATTTTCTATAGCACAACAGCAAATGATTACTTCTCTAATATTGGGGAAGAACTTTCTTTAGGTATTCGTCCATCCGTGAAACCTTTTAAATCTTACCTTGGAAATTCGTTACCCAAGTCTTTTTCTTTTACACCGGTAAATGAAGAAAAAATACTAAAAGTAATATCCGGTTTATCACCGAAAATTAGTTCTGGTTTTGATGGAATCTCCTCAAAAGTCCTTAAATTTATTAAGAATGAAACATCTCGTCCTCTTACCATACTTTTAAATCAATGTATTTCCACAGGAATTTTTCCTGATAAGTTAAAAATGGCTAGAGTCATACCACTTTTCAAAAAAGGTAGTAAATCATTAATGACAAATTACCGCCCTATTTCCTTATTGTCGGCCTTTTCTAAAGTTTTTGAACGTATTATTCATGAGCAATTGAGTGACTATTTTAATCTGCAAGGATTATTACACCCTCATCAGTATGGATTCAGAAAAAAACACTCTACTGAACTTGCTGCAGCTCATCTTGTCGATCATGGCCGGCCGCATAGAAACTCCGCTAGTGCTTCAACAGCCTATCGGTGTTAAAATGCATGGAAAAATGTACAGCACTCTCGGCAGATGGGCTCCGCTACCGCTAGCGGAGTTTCTATGCGGCCACCCCATGTCACCAACAAAATGGACAGCGGTCTTAAACCTGTCTGCATTTTCATGGACCTATCTAAGACTTTTGATACCCTCAACCATGATATTTTATTACATAAATTAAGTCACTACGGACTCACAAATCCCGCTATAGATTTGCTGAGGTCGTACCTCTCTGATCGTAGACAATTTGTTGACCTTTCTGGAGTTAAATCAAGTATTAAGTCAATATCTACTGGTGTTCCTCAGGGATCAATCCTCGGACCTCTTCTTTTTATTATCTATATTAATGATTTGCCAAATGTGAGCGACATTTTAGAAAGCATTTTATATGCAGATGACACTACACTTGTTTTTACCCCAGGACAGAACGATAGCCCTTCGCAAATTTCCAACGTAATTAACGCTGAACTTAACAAAATAAATGACTGGTTTCTTGCTAACAAACTTTCTCTGAACACCGCTAAAACAAAATTCATGGTTTTTCATCACCCGCAGTCGGCAGCACCTCGTCTTAGGATTATTATAGATGACAATACCATTGAACTCGTAAATAAATTTAATTTCTTAGGCCTAACGTTAAACAACAATCTGACATGGCAAAACCACATAAGTCACATTGCAACGAAAATATCCAGATCCACCGGCATACTTTATAGAATGAAATCTGTTTTACCACTTCGTATATTAGTGACTCTATACAACTCTATTATCATGTCACACCTGAATTACCATCTATTTCTCTGGGGCAGTAATAATGATAGACTTTTTAAACTACAAAAGAAAGCTATACGTTTCATATCTGGGGCAAGATATCTTGCTCACACTGCGCCACTCTTCAAAAAACTTAATCTCATCTCACTTCCCCATCTTTATGATCTCTCGGTTGCCAAATTCTATTACAAGTATGTAAATAACTCCTTACCCAGTTACTTCACTACATCTTTCCGTCTGTCAACTAATGCAGACGGACACGCTTACAATACCCGAAATCAGCACAGGCTCGTCATTCCACCTCATCGTCATTCTTTCTATAAATCTAGTCTTAAATTCAAGACCATCACTTTAATTAACAGCCTACCTCCTATAATTTCAGATAAGTTTTTTACCCACAGTCTAGCTGGTTTTATCACATACTACAAAAAATACCTACTTGAAAATTATGATACTGTCTGTACTATTCCAAACTGTTATGTATGTTCCCTTACCGACCATTAACTCGCTTGCCTTTTTCTCTTGTATATATGTGTCAAAATAGCTGCAAGCCACTTTATAACCTTTCAACCCTCACATTGCTGTCATTTAATTTTGATTTAAACTAATTATTTATTCGTGTACTCTATCTCTTTGGTGGCCTGCGCACCAGCGGTCTTTCTGGCCTTGCGCAGGTCTCCTGACCTATGCTTTTTTTTTGTGTACAATTATTTGTATGTAATTACCCTGTGTCTCTCGTCTCCATTATGTTTGCACAATTATCTTTTATGTTATTTACTTAATTTGGTCAAATAAAGCACATATCTATCTATCTAGCAAACGAAACTTAGACTCGGGACCCAGTCGTTGTGTCGCTCCGGCCGCCGCACTCCACTCCACAAACGACTGGGAAAGCAGGCTGCAAAATCAGCGGCTAGCGTACCGACAACAACAACGGATGTGAATGAGTTCAGCCAATCAGAAACTGCGTCTTCAACGGCCGTCGTCTGCTCGTTGCAAGATGTCAAATCAGCTGATTATATCGCACCGGGATTCGAACCCACGCCTCCACATAAGGAGGCGTGGGTTCGAATCCCGGTACTGTCAACAAGTGACCAGCATAGCAAACCTATGATTTCTGATTATATCGCAACTTTCTTCGAGGTCAAGGACGGTATCCTGGTGCCTAATTCGATGCTGTGTGCGATGAGCAGTACTTACGGATAAAAAAATATCCTGCTAAGTGACTTTGAAACGTTTCTAGACGGGCGAGAGGCTCTGGTAAATTTCATCAATAACAACCAATCAAAAGTGTGCCAGATTTCCCCTAGTAGATTGCTTTCGGGCAATTTCATTGGTCGAGATGGTCGTTGTGGTCGTCGGTACGCTAGCCGCTGATTTTGCAACCTCGTTCCCAGAGCTCGTTCGCTTTCTGACAATATGGCGGTCGCGTCACTAACCCCTGGCATCAGCTTTGGATTTAACGCACGTGATTGGTTGACGGGAAACCGTCAAATATATCCAAGAATGTACCCAAAGAAATTTTCAAAATATTTTGGATCAAACCAGAAGGTTATCTATATCCAGGTTTGATGATTTTTTGTAAAAAGAATTTTAAAAAGCACTGGTTAGTATTTCAAATTGATTATTTTGACTCGTGCTGCCACCTATACTTAGTCCAAGATTCCTGGATTAGCAACCGAAGCTGATTCCAGGGGTTAGTGAGCGACACAACGACTGGGTCCCGAGTCTAACGAAACTGGACACTTTATATTTTGCACAACATCTTCCGTACATCTAAGCTTAGTCTACACGATACAACATTAGACACCCAACAGCATACAACAACTATGTTTGGCTTTGTTGGATGAAGAATAAACATGCTTATTCTTTTAACACCCAACATGAGTGTGTGATGTTGGATAGTGTAGACGGCCTCATCCAACAAGATCAAACCGGTGGATCAACATCAAAGTTGGATGCTGTTGTATACCTGAAGTTGTATCGTGTAGACTATTATGGATGTTCTAGGCATAGCCTTATCCACATGTGTATCATATCCCTGATATTAACAGATTGGAAATGGTACAACGACGGGGTGCCAGATTCGTATGTAATAAGTTCCACCGACAGGCTAGCGTCTCTCTGAACTCCTAGCTACCTTGGGTTGGCCCACACTTGCCAAGAGACGGGAAAATGCTAGGCTGGCGATGTTATAAGTGGGGAACACTCTTTTAATCGATCATTCTGACCGCCTGACACCCATTTTGCTGCGTTGACGGCGTGTAAATTATGGATTTCAGCTACCCTCTTGCAGGACTGATGCTATGCAAAATTCTTTCTTCCCAAGAACAATCAGGGCTTGGAATAGCCTACCAGAGAAGACAGTGAATGCGGTAGATGTAGATCATTTTATTAAGGCCTCTATTATTACCACTTAGGGCCATATGCACCAAATGAAGATTATCTTGAACTCAGGTTGAGCCACAACTTTTCAATTGTTTAGGTTTGCCAGGGCATGATGTGACAATGGAAAAGTTGTGGCTGAACCTGAGTTCAAGATAATCTTCGTTTGGTGCATACGGCCCTTAGGGTCGTATGCACCAACGAAGATGATCTTGAACTCAGGTTGAGCCGCAGCTTTCCAATTATTGGTCAGGTTTGCCAGAGCATGGGACAATGGAAAAGTTGTGGCTCAACCTGAGTTCAAGATAATCTTCGTTGGTGCATACGACCCTTAATGTTTTATTGGTTCACGTGGGCCTATAGTCCCTTTAAGTGACCATTATATTGGGTCCAAATTGAGCGTTCGACGGATTGTTCGGCACTAAAACAACGTATTTCAAGACGATAAGCTGGGATATGTTAGTTTTTATGCCTAGAAGTGTCCCGGCTATTTATTATGGCAATTATTTCACGATTAATACGTTTTTTCGGTATTTTGTGGTTTTCTAGAGATTTCATAATTAAGAAACTATTCAGGAGCCATGTTCCCGAAGCCGTCGTTAGGTTAACGATGTCGTTACGCTATGCATTTTCCCAGTTTTAACGACATCGTTAACATAACGATGGCTTCGGGAACATGGCTCCTGGTTGGTTAAAATCCATGTGGGGGTCACACATTCAATCTCGGGCTCACGGGCGGACAAGCAAATACCTATATGATAGTTTGTGTAATTAGTGTGACCTCGATGTGACGCCGAGGTTGAGAAGCACATGTGGATTTATATTTAGAAATGGATTTATATTTAGAAGTGGTTTGAGGTGAGTCTCTATCTTTAGCGGTGCAAGATGGGGTTGCTTTGTTTACGTTTTTCAGTCGGTGTGTTGGCATGAATTGAATACGCGGGCTATGACAATTTCATTTGACATGTGTCAGGTTGAGCACTTCGTGCTCTTGTATCGAAGGCAGTTTTTTGTGTTTGTGCGAACATTCTTTATTTCAAACTCTTTCCACGTGAATCATTTACGCCGCCAGGCTTGTCCATACAATTACGTTTTATCCATTTATCGACCAAGCTTTTAATCCTTGATGCTGCGCCTCACTACGTAGTGCTTGTTATTTAACTCGTTGAATTTGGCACTTAACCGGAAGAATAATAATAATTATAGAATACGGGCTAAAGATTACTTGAAACAACGCAAAATTTTCTGCTAAACCCTGGGTACAAGAGTTTAAGTGGGCACATACGGACATGTGCATGTACTGCAAGCCCAGTGTGTATCTATTCGGTAAACCTTAGTTTATGAGCAAAAACCCAGGTGTAAGATACGTAAACGTAGGTTTCCCTTCGAAAAACTATGTTTTGCGAACTAAAACTTATGGTTCCAATGTAATCCAATCATCCAGTAACTGTTGATCGCCAAAAAATGCAGGCATGGTGTCCTGGAAAATACTCTAGAGACGTTGATTAGAGTTCATCAGAAACAGTTCTTTTATATCTTAAATCTGCAGTCTTTTAAATATTAAAAAGAAATCCCAAACAGTTCTTTTTGTTGCAGATGATAAACTTTGGTATACACTTATAGCATCTGCGTGTACATGTAGTGTGTACGTCGACATGTAATGCTATCAGTTTATGCATGTATAATTCAGAAGTATACCACATTCTGATAACATTGATGTCAATGTAATTAGAAGCATAATTTATTCCGCAATTTGGACAAGAACTTGGATAACACCATGACGAAGCATTTCCTAAATCGACGGCCAGTGAGACAATAAATGTAAAAATTTACGACACTGTTGAGATACAGAAGAAAATACGACATGAACAAAATAGGATCAATGATACGCGAACTGAAAGACGTTGCCACGTAGTCGAAAAGCAGATGTATTATCCGCATGACGTTCGACGGTGTGACGAGTATGAGATATATTACAACAACAACCGTGACCCTGACAGTGATGGGTCTCATACTATCTGCCCGTTTCCGGTTATCGCCTGCGATGCCGCTCTTGGCCGAATTTTTCAATGATGATATTAGTGCGTTTGCAAAGAACACGAAAGCGCAAGTTGGAAAAACAGATCGCTGTATTATTGAAAAGAGGTAGGTGTATCCAATCATGTAAATCGTTCTCCAAAAATCTTCCTTCGCAGGCCCCAATACCGGCAGCTCTCGGCCGGTGCACCAGTCGTAGTAATAGTGAACAGTTATCGGGAAAAATGCTGGAAATTCAGTTGCGACAGAGAACGAGGCAACGCAAATTACAGCAATTCGTGAGTTTCGGATTGTACACACGGAGGCGGCCCTCAAGGGCTTACAAACGGCAATGTATCTTTCGGCAGCCACAATGATCGTTGTATAGATAGAGAAGACGAAACTGATGAAACAAAATATCCAGAAATACGAAAATGCCCTGTGATAAAATTCAAAATAACCATTGAGGCCGGCAATTTCAGCAACACCTAGGATCGTTCGAAATAGTATGTAACTAATGATATGTAGATTATCACCCATGGCCAGTGCCCTCAAAAGAACAGACGTCGACGTATACGGTTTCTCTTTGCCCAGGACGATGAAGGCCAGGCTGTTACCAATCAGGCCAATAACACCGGCAACGATCGCCAAAGGAACGAAAACTACAAAATTTGCAATGTGGTAAAACGTGTCGAGATCGTAACTGTGCCACGAATAAATACACTCGATTGGTATAAACAGAGTTTCTTCCGAAACTAGGCTTCTTTGAGTTGTTTCCATGCTGCGGAGGAGCACCTACATGAACATATATAGGAAAAACCTAACGGTACTTGTAATTATCGTAATATTTTCTTATATTAGGGAGTTTTAGCAAGCTTACGTTTTACCTTTACGATTACGATTTAACGACGTCATGACGTCATTAAGGAGTGGCGTGACGCCTTGTGACGCGATGGTGCGTCATCTGACGTAAGGCTTTCCGTCGTATGATAAAATGTTGTCGATGTATCCCATGTTTGTCCGGCTCTCAAAGACACATAGATCCATCATTTTACTTGTAATCTTCTTGGACAACTTGGACATTTACCCATTATTAGGTGTGTCAAATTGAAAGCGATTTATTTGTTTAAGAACGTGAAAGATTTGGCGTTGATTAAATCGTAAGTTTCTTACGCGTAGCAAGCGATTTGCGCATAAAAAACTCCCGCATAGCCGACGTCATGACGTTTTCAAATTGTAATCGTAGGCCCCTATGTAAAACGTAAGCTTGCTAAAACTCCCTATTATTCTCATAATTTCGCATGGGTCACTGTGTTTGCTTCAACGAACGGATACAGCAGATCGTGACAGCAGCATCATCGAAGGCACACTGGGTATCCAAATGACGTCACTCATGCCTGGTAAGTGCGTCAATCCTCGAATTCGAGAAAACCTCCTTTATGACCTAGAAATAACGCCGATTTGTACCTCCAATGGTACCATGCAGCAAATCACCTTCGAGATCCTAGACGGGACGGTAGTCACTCAGTATGAGGCAGTTGAACACAGGCCAAGAGAAAAATTACTGTCGAATATTGAGACTCTGTTTATTGAGTGATAGGCGAGCAATAATGATTTCGATATCAAACTGCTGCAACCTTACACGAGTTTTAGCATTTCTGTTATAGTCGAAAGAGCTATTGTCCAGAAAGGTAAGGTAGGAAATTTTCAATTCGATTAGCCATTCCGTATTACCAGCTGCAACCGAAACCTCGGAGTCGTCTAGTTTCCACAAATAGAAAGCTGAGTAACCGAGACAGATGATACAAAGGTACGTAACGTACATTTTTATGTACGGACATCATTCCTCGACATATTGAAGATAGTCTGACGATGTGTGATGCGGAATAGCGTGAAATACTTGAAATGTGATAGAACCTGTGAATTTGTACTCACGGCGTGCAGTATCACTCAACCACTTTTGGATAAATAGATTCGTTTCTCACTATCAATTTAGTTCAATGATTATTGCTTATAGCAGTATTATTTACACGTCTGTATTTTATGTGAAACTGGAGACTCCGGTCATGCAGCCTGTTTTTTTGAGAATTGAAATCCAAGCAGTAAAATTAACGACTGATGTTGAATGAATGAATGAAATTTATTTGCAACAGAAAGATAAGAGTAATAGGCCTACATGGGAAAGGGCCGAGGCCAGGTGACATTTTCGGCCCTAGGTACAACTAAAATAAAAAATAACGACTGATGTTGAAGTTTCTCTGATATACATGTATCAACAGGAACGTGTACTGCATAATACACATGTACAGAGCGTCTCAAAAAAAATGTTACCATTTTGATTTATCCTAAAACAAAAAATGTTGATTACTTGGTAATGAGATTCCTGTCCCTTAAAATAGACATATGGGAAATTTTTCTCCCAAAACTACAGTAAGATATCATTGTCATGTTAGTCACAATCGCAGTGTTTGCGATTTTGTAGTTTTGCTGTTTTCAGTGGCTGGGCGCCCTAGCGACGATGAGCCATATGAATGATGTGTTCAATGTGACCGCCGTTTCGATTCATACAGGCATTTAGTCTCACTGCAAAGTTCTCAATCACCCTTTTACACGTCTCTTGGGGAATGTTCTTGATGAACTGAGTCACTTCAAGTTTCAGATCCTGAACTGTCCTCGGATTGTTCCTGTAAACATTGTCTTTTGCATACCCCCACAAGAAGAAGTCGAGCGGGTTAAGGTCTGGGGAATGAGGAGCCCAATCGAGAGAGAGAAATCCAGTGAAACCAATGAAGACCGCCACCTTGTGAGGTGGTGGCGGTCTTAAATAATGGTCATTCTAGTGAACCAATATGTACTTCCGCCTGACATTAACGTTCAACATCTTCCACTATAATGCTACGGTATTTGATACCATTTCATTTCGTTATAATGAGTGTATGGCCTCTTCTTCCTACAAAGTGAACATTCCTGACTGACTATTCACCACACTCATTGAACACACATTAACTTTCCCACATCCCTTCATCAACCTCTAGTGAACCATGTCGCCGAAAGGCTTGTTATCAACCTGAGTTGACCTGTTTATCTGCTATACCTTGCTATGTAATGACTGTACACAGATCGGGTGGATCGGACTTTCTGCCCTATCTCCTCCTTAGTTAGGGCTTGAATCCTACGAAGAGCGGCCTATGTGTACAGTACAATAGGAGGAGCGTGTTTGATTACGGTTTGGTTTGAAAAGAAGTGCTGATTTACATGAAAAAGAGAGAAAATCAAATGTGTGGTGACCTGCGCTGCCATCTACAAGAAGGTCAGTGACCTACCTACGTGTGAGTGGCTGGACAGATACACAGTGGGGCTCATGTTATGTGAACCCAGTAGTCTTGAACGTTAGTTGGGATGTTGATATTTTTGGTCACTGGGAGGGGAATCAGCTGCCCCTGCAAAGGCAGCTGACAGGGATCTGTGGTTATAAGTATTTATTAGCAAATGCGGATTTGTAGGGAAAGGGAAGGGCTGGGGAGATATTCGTCCTGCGACTAAAAGTGTTCAGCAAAAAAAAATAAACAGACACGTGATAAAAATCGCCTAATGCAAGGCTCGAACCCGGCGCCCCAGATTCATAGCCGGACGCTCTACCGATGCGCCAGCCGGTCACGTCATGACACTGGTTGCTGAATAAATGTTTACAAATATATCCCAGCTACTCAACATATTTTTATGATGATAGGAAATGACGTCACAAATCAGAATAATCTTACAAAAATCGCATTTTACAACAACCACAGAGCAAGTCCCCAGCAAATCTGTCAGTATATCGCTACATAATGTACCCATCTACGTTCACAGCCAATAAAAACGTGAACCAACCGTCCGGTATATTCCATCTGAACATTAGGTGCATATTTCCTATGAGTCCAATTCTATTGACTGACCCGTGACAAGTCTTTGGCTAGCTTCGCTGTTGACCGCTACGCGGCGCGTTGGGCCCTTGCGTCGAGCTATCATGAATCTGGGTCCACCTTTGCATTAGGGTTATTGAAGAGATGTAATAAACCAGACGTGATGCTGCTGTTTAGGAAGTCAAAACTCCTCACTGCTCATGGATTTGACGGTCCTGTCCAAACAAACTCATCAATAAAGCAACAGACCCTCTACCACAGAATATTTTAGACAAACTAACTGCCTCAAAATGTGCTCGCCACGGGTCAATATGCTAGTGTATATAATTTGCTATAGTTTCTGGGAGTTTTGCCACGATCACAGTCTCATCGCCTGCACATCTGCACCATCACTGCCTATATTTCTATGTGACTAGCTAAGAGGGCCAGTAATGCTCTGCTTTGGCCCTCCTTTGAATTCTATTGTACTTTTCTCTTTTCAAATAAACAGTATATATATACAAACGGACACCCTCTAATGTCCCACCACACACGGACACCTTTGAGTCTGTGAGGTGGGACTATTTCATTTCACCCATTGGGACACCATTGGAACCACCCAAGAAACACCCTGTCATCCTGTATGGTGTTTTCTTGGGTGTCCCTGCGGTGTTCCTGAAGGGTGTTTCTAGGGTGAATTCATGAATATTTTTAGTAGGGCTGTAAATGAATCACGCCAAGCGGCGACAGGGTTCACAAGGTGACTCCAGGGGTGGCACTCAGCCTCATTCCCCCAGGCTTCAGCAGCCGCACTGAAAAAAAATTCCGGCTCATGTTGAGTACTTTGGACTACTCATCGGTCATTTCGTCCGTGAGATGAGTAGAAAGGTACTCATCGGGTACTCAGCGGGCCAAGGAGCTGCATTTGGAGTTCCTTTCTACTCGCTATGAGTACTTTTCTACTCGCTATGAGTACCTTTCTACTCAATATGAGTACCTTTCTACTCATCTCAGGGATAAATTGAGTCCCCCGAAAGTACTCAGTATGATTAGATTTTGTTTTTCAGTGCGTGTATTGACGTATAAACACACATGATGGCGGATACACAATAACCAGTGATTAACAGTCCTATTAGTCCAGTCAAACTAGCGTGAAAAATGGGCCCAACCCGGCAAAAGTTGCACAGAAATGATATTTACATTTTCATGACCAGGAAGACCCACTGCACATTATACTAAAAGTCTTCCACTGGAATCGCGTGCTAAATAGGGGAAAACGGTTGCCATAGAAAACATTTTTTTTCAAAATCTGCCAAATAAATATTTTCTTTGATTTCTTCACTATATAGAATCTATGAGATTTTATTGAATAACAATGTCATATTTGTCTTAAAAACTTCCCCATTTCTCCTAGTTTTAGAAAATACCAAATATTAATGGAACAACATTGAGCATGACGAGTAATTAATGCGGAAATGAGACACATCGTGTCCAAAATTAGGCGCCATTCTGAGCCGTGACGCAAAATCCGTTTGTGTGTTTGCATTGTAGTGGAACACACAAAAAAGTACAATCAGGCATTTTTTATATCCCAAAAATTGGCACAGCTGCAGATATTAATGGTATAGCTATCTATCTAAAGAAAGCGGCCTCATGACAGCCGCCATCTTTGATTTCAAAATAGCCGCCCCCGACCAACACCAATGGTAGTCAGGTGCGAAATGGGCGAAATAGAAAGCATCATAATTAGGCCTAGCGCAGTATAAAAATGGTGCCCAGGTAGAGCGAAATGTCACCCCTGGACAACTGCCCCCCGACAATTGCCCCCTTAGGACAACTGCCACCCGGACAACTACCCCCTGGGCAATTGCCCCGTAGGACAACTAAAAAAGTTGTGAAAGGCGATATTTAATTCGATTTTATCTGATTTGTTAGTACAAGAAGTTGACAATAGGTGGCACACCATAATGTTTACAATTCGAACTAGAGCACCTTTAAAATGAAGTTTACCATGGGTGTATTGAAAACTCGGACTGTGGTCACCAGCCAAAAGTTAAACTATCCAATAGTACTGTACGTACACGCCTAGATTAATGGAAATCAATCTGCTGGACACTTAGGGCCTACAATAAAATTTTCCAGTTGTGACAACCAAATTTTCCAGTTGTGACAATGACACATTAACTTTAATATGTCTTCCAGATGACACATCATGAAGAATACCTACATGGACACATTAACTCTAAAGGCCGATTTACATTATCAACAAATTCCCTGCAACACTGCAACACTGTTGATCAACATGAAACAATATGCCACGCCCTGCGATACTGTTGATAGAAATACTCATTTTAGGTTTCTGCAGCTAATTTGTTGCATGTTGCAGGTAAGCGTCAACACCAGATACTGGATCAGCCAATCAGATAATGTACTGTACCCGATCGTCATGTGACAACCACATGATCAACAAAATCATGCTGATCTTGCATGATTTTGATACTGATGACTGATGTCTTCCAAACAAAAAGGGAATTGATCTACATTTCCTTGATCACTACATAATTAAATACATGTACGTCTCTGGGGCAGTCCAAAAACAATGTCACAGTCAACCCTGCAGTTCAGAACCGAAAGTTGTGGGCAATGAGGAAGCCGCGTTAATTTCTATCCCGCTGTGTGGCGCTGTAAGCGAAGAGACCGGAAGTAGCCAGTGGCGCATCTGACTTTCATTATGACTGAACAGCTGAAAGGAACCGCGAGTGTGCTATTCATATTGAAATTCTGTTATTATGCCTCAGTGTTCCGTGCCAGGTTGCACCAATCAAGGTGGCCATAAGTTTCCTGAATCGAAAGAAATGCGTCGAGAAAATGGATTGTGGCAATACGGCGCGAAAAACAGGGGAAAAAAGGGCACTTGTGGGAACCCGTTCTCAATGCTCGAGTTTGCTCAAGACACTTTTCAAAGGAGGACTGCAGAGACAAAAATTACTACGGTAGGTCCGAACTGTCTAGTGATTGTTGACATGGTTGAGAGTAAAGGAAAAGCCTGTCTTTTGTAGGCCTAGGCCCATCACCAGACACATCTCGATTGAAGACTGCGTGTGTATCAAAGGCCTACTGAGGTCATATGCATGTATGCTATGTGCACTGTCACTGACGTACTTTGTCCAATACACTGGCCCACACAGGCTTACAGCAATGATAATCAACACTGACAACAGCACAGCCTGTGCAGAGCACTGCATACCATGTTTTTGTGAGGTGTTGAAGTATATCCCACATGTTCTTTTTTAATTTCTTGTAATTTGTAATTTGTGTATTTGCAGGTAATAAACCAGGAAACCGACAACTGAAGAAAAGTGCTGTTCCACGTCTTTCAAAGAGCACTTTTGAGGAGGAAATTATCCCAACTCCACGGCAAGTCCGAGCACAGAAGAAAGTGCAGAAGATGGAAGAGGAAAGATTAAAATCGATTCTTTTTGTTGGTGTTGAAGAAGAAATTACCTCAGCTGATCCTGTTAAAATCAATGAAGGTTGGTAGGCCTACCCTTACAGTTAAACTTATTAGATGTAACATATTAGTAAAGTGTTAGCCAAGACTTATTTCAGTCAGCCAAATCTCTCAATGTAAAACTCAGTCTGGTTTGGAAAACCCCAAAGGTTTTTCAATGAACCAGTATATATATTGGCAAATGGGTAGCATCATCCGTGTATGCTTCAGATTTTTTTATTCCAGATGTTCCTGCTGTTGAAGAGGGTCCACCAGTTTTCGTGTCCATAGCATCTCAGACCATTCAACCTAAGAGTTTGTATTCAGTGGATTACCTTGTGGAGAAAGGGATGCTTCATTACTATACCGGACTCGAGTCTCCCAGCAAATTCTACATGGTCCTGCAATCTCTTGGACCAGCTGTGAACTGTTTGAATTATTATTATGGGTTAATACCTCCATGTTCAGTTGAGAATCAGCTGCTAATAACTCTGATCAAACTTCGGCGTCACTCACCGCATGAGGAGATTGCATTTTGGTTTTCACTTTCAAAGAAAACTGTTACTAATATCTTTGTTACTTGGATTAACTTTATGTACAGGCAGTGGCAGGAAGTAGACTGGTGGCCAGCAAAAGAACTTGTTGAGTTCTTTGCTCCAGAAGATTTCTTCAAGAAATTTCCTAGCACAAGAATAGTTGTTGACGGTGCAGAGTGTGCTATAAAAAAACCAGCAAATGCAATCGCACAGCAAGGGACATTTTCACAATACAAAAACAGAAACACTGTGAAAAATGTTGTAGGAGGTACACCTGGTGGACTGTATTCCTTTATCTCCCCTGCCTACGGGGGATCGACAAGTGATAGGCAAATCATGGAAAGATCGGTGGACTCTTTCTTAAAACGTTGTGACCCTGGAGACGAGGTCATGGCCGATAAAGGCTTTAATGTGGAGGACATACTGATCCCATTTCAGGTTGGTTTGAATATGCCAACGTTTTTCAAGAAAACCAACCGGATGAGCACAACAACTGTAGCAAAAGACCGAAAGATCGCTTCAAAGCGTGTGCACATTGAACGCCTCATTGGGCTTGGTAAAACATATAAAATACTTAGTGACTGTATGACTGTGGTAGAATCTTCACTGGCAACAGAAATAATTTTCACAGTCTTCACTCTTTGCAACTTCAGGAACTGCATCGTTTCAGAATATGCATAAACCAAATCACAATGACCATTGAAGGACTTACAGCCAAATGGACATTCCTTCATAAAGGGTCCAGTGTAGTATACCGGAAAACGGTAGGAAGTGGTCACCCTCTAATGCATCAATGCACAGTGACGAGTCGCCCCCTATTCCATCAGTGCCTTCCCACAGTTTGTCCTCCGGTATACTGCACTTGAGCCCCCTTAAACTCGTCCTTCTTTGTTGCTAAGGAATATAACTTGTCCATTTGTGGATGTATTGTAATAAAATTTCAATGAACAAATATATTGGTTAGTTTACATTTATTTAAAAATATCAAGATCTGTCGAAAGACCAGTGGTACAATGGACTAGCAGTACACTTGACTAGCAGCACACTTGACTAGCAGCACACTGGACTAGGAGTAGCTACAATGACTAGGAGTAGCTACAATGACTAGGAGTACAATGACTAGCAGTAAAATGGACTAGGACTGAAATCCAAAACCCTGGACAAACCTCATGGAACAGTTATCATGGAAGTCCAACAAGATATCTTAGTACAACTCGAACCGTTTGTCATAATTCTTATACACATGTTTATCTATTAAAGCTGCATAGAAATGGTTCGTGTAGAAACATTCCAACTTTGCAACCATGGAGGCAATGAAATCATCATCTCTCATAATCGGGATAGTTACAAAGTCCTTCAGGGTGTAAATGCAGAAGTAGCACAGCTTTGCTCCACAACACAATAACTGTCCCTGTACTTGATAATAGTAACTGTGACTGGATTTGAGCTGAAGATTTCTATTGTCATCCTGAATTACATAATCCACAGTCTTTTCATTGATAGGTTTGTCTTTACAGGAGAAGGGGCACTTCACTTCAACAATGGTTTCCGTATCAATTACACGATCAGGGGATGCCCCCATCCATGGCCTAGATTGTGAGACAAAGATCCCACATGGTTTAGTTTTCATTTTCCAGTTTTCCTCAAATTTTTTCACCGCTACCTCCTCATACTGTCTTCCATGATCCAAACTTTTGCTAGTAATATCTGAACCACAGAGTAGTGTCCGGACAAGGGTGTCCATGTTACGGCGTTCAGTGGCCTTGCAAATCGTGCCAAAATTGGACGCAGTTATCCGAACTCTCCTAACTTCTTGCCATCTTGTTGTTGTGGCCTGTCCGCGAGTGTCTGCTTCAATCAGTTTTACCTCCTCATCAGAGATTTCATGAAGCTGAAAGAAGGGAAAAGAAATCTTAAACACTTTTAAATGAGAGTATTTTACCTGATTTTTTCAAAGCAAAACACCAACATGAGATAAAATCCTGTATCCTGACATTGCTTTACATATGTTAGACTGGTGTTTGGACCAACCTTGTGATGCTTAAGGAAGACCTCCTCTCCTGAAACTCCATTGTCATGGTCAATGTTCAATGCCCGCAGGTTTGCTGGACAGAATAGCTGCAGGACTGGCATTTTAGGACCATTGGAATGCATTGCCTTTAAAAGAAAAGGAATATTAAGAACAGAGTTAATGTGTTCTGGCTTTGTTGCAGGACACTTTAATACCAAATCAGAAGAGCAGCAGGTTCATGTTTCAGTCAGTTGTCCATGATATTCCAGCACATAGTTTCCAAAGTAAAGCAAGTGCATACAAGGCTCAATCAACCAACTTTGAATTTACACTAAAGCCCTTCAGGTAAGGATTGAAAAAAAGAGTCTCACCTGATAATTTACAACTGTGTTTCGGAAAGCTGACTGATATTCCTCCCTCCCTCCCTCGGAAAGCCAAAGGTCTTGGGTCATAGATGAGATTTTGCTTCCTGATTCTGTGGAGATCACTGGCATGGTGGAATGTTTGAATTACCTGAAATAATTAAAGATTGATTTTTTAAATGAACATCATGATTCCTGATAAAGGGGCCTTCTTAGAGTTTTTTTTTGATTTCATTGTAAACCTCGTTATTCCAAAAACTTCAATTTACGTGAGTGCAAGTCTGCTCCGTTATTATATCTCCAACCACGGACAATCTGTAGATACTATAGAGAGAGATGATCACATGTTTACAGTGAGCTGCTGGCCCCTGACCAACAGCACACTCACACTGTGTCTCATGTATGGCACCCGCTGCATCAATAGAGAAGTCCACATTGTAACTTGTAGACTTCCGCATTTCTGCCCATACACATGATGTAAAAAACTGGATGTCATTTCCTTTTGCATCAGAAACCCGAATAAAGCGAACAAACCTGAAAAAAATTGAAAATATATATTTGCTACAGTGTCAAAATCATCACGCGTTATTGTAAAAAGTTATTTCCAGCCCAAAAGACTGCTTACCTTTGCTCATACATCTCTTCAATCTTCTTCTCGAAAGTCTTTTCATTGTGCTCTAGAAACGTGATGATTTGGTGGAATGTAAGCTGCTTGACATTCATTTCGCCATGAACATCTTTGTATGTCAACTTATCAGGAAGAGACATCTGAAACTCCGGTTCCATTTCATCATTTCCACCTCCTCTTCCCATGATGTCAAGGTTCACCAATCTGGAGAGAAATGCAGGGATTTTTTACATTAGATTAGGCCTAGCCTATTCATCATTGTTTGTTAGGCCTATGAAATGATTTAGTATAAAGTCCAACAAAACAAGGTAGGTATGATAGGGCCTAGGCCTATATCATGTATATTGTCGTCACTTACTGCCACAACATGACAGGAAACACATACGCGCTGCACTGTTACTGTAGCCTTGGCGCCTACTCTCGCACTGTAGTGTATAGAGTAGGCTATGCACACGCACACTACGGTACATACCGGCGCATCCATCCATGATGACCACGGCAAAAAATATATCGCTTCAAGTGTCAAATTTACAATTACCTCTCAATTAATTCCTTCTTTCTACCAGATCTTTTTACTCCTCTTTTCCTTAACTCCTCGGACAACTGCTTCAAAGTCCAATTTGCGTACGTTGAAGCCATTTTCGAGACCAAATATGAAGATCAAAACCCACCGTTCTGACATCTCAGCTGAGTTGTTTTCCTAGTTGCAATCTACTTCCGGTTAACGATCTCGGTCTCATCGCTCGCAGCGCCATCTGGCATTTTAGTACGGCGGCTTCCTCATTCCTCTGAGAAACTGGATGAGGTCTCTGTTGCCAAAGTCCATCACCAAGTTAACAAGTCGTTGTTGCACATCCATGTAGACACGCCGCGGTTGTGGAGCAGCTTCTCCTGCTTGGTGCTGTACCATTTGCGTGTGTGTGAGCGATTCCTCGCGACGGAGCACATCTAAGAATCTCCAGATATTTGGATGGTGTGCACCAACATCTGCGTGAAATCTTCGGTGCCAACCCTCAACGTGATTATTTGTACGGGGCAAGCCTTCTAACGTGCGGTTATGCATGTTCCACATGTCCGACGAAAACTGTGGATCACGGCGTCCTCCGTTATCTCCAGATATTTGGATGGTGTGCACCAACATCTGCCTGAAATCTTCGGTGCCAACCCTCCACGTGATTATTTGTACGGGGCAAGCCTTCTAACGTGCGGTTATGCATGTTCCACACATGTCCGACGGAAACTGTGGATCACGGCATCCTCCGTTGGCTCGTGGACGACCAATGTAGGTTGCCTCAAAGTAGTCCAAAATTGGTTGCGCTCTATCTGGCAGGTAATCCGAAAGAGTCTCAAATGCCTCCTCGACTTGGTCTACTGGGACAAATGCAAGGGACGGAATCATGCGGATATTCAAGGCGAACTCTGCATAATTTTGATATTCTGCAGCGAGCCCATTAGCTTGCACCTGAAAATACAATTCATAGTTAAAGTGTAATCTGTGTAATCTGTAACCCTTTGAGTATTTCATGACATGTGTGAAGATGAGATAATTTAAAGAGTGTTGGCAGGAATACATACAGACATATATTCAACATTTAGTCTGACAATTTCGGTAACGGGACCATCACACCTAAGTGGACCACTGTTTTCCGGAGATGCGGGATGAATGCAACTTATAAGAGGTTCTGAATCTTGTTCTTGTTAATTCGATCAATATTATTTCATTTCTATGTATCGGTACCATCAGGATAACGAGGCCCATTCACTGTAATCAGTACAACCAGCTCAATAATTGTGCATGAATGTTCTTAGTGGCTTGTAACGACATCTGACTGTGATTGGAACAGCAACAGATCAGTGCATTCCTCCATAATTGATAATTATGTTATCCTAGCAGTTGATGACAAAATGCAGGCCCCAATACTCAGCTAAAAACACACGAGGTGACACTCCCTTACTCTAATGCCAAAATTGCGAATTGTGGGGATGATTATTGTGAACCTTTTGAAACAGGCACAGTATTCCATAATTCAGCACTATCTATATATAAGCCTCTCTTATATTTATTCTTATATTAATTCCGAACGGTTCACAAACGCGCAAACGTCCAAAAGGACCATGAAGCATTAATATGATTATGATTCATTTTCAGTATAATGTATATTTTTTTGTTTCTTTCAGGCAGTTGTGAAAAACGAATATATGCAATTATGCCAAGGTCTTAATTACAGTGGAATCAAAGGCTTTGGCACCGAAACCAGAAGCCGAAAAGGAATCAGAGGATGCACCTAGCAATGATGAATCCGAAAATAAAGACCCGGGAAGTAAAACAAACAAGAAACGTTATAGCACTAATGCCCCGCCTTCGGCACGGTTCAAATTCTATAGTGAACTTGTCTGTGGTTATACTAAAATGCAGGTTACGAATTCATCATTCCGTTCTATGATAGCAAATACTGAGGAGATTCTGAACAAGTCAAAGCACTGGAGGAGTAGCAGAACTTTGTTTGATGATAAGAGGGCCTTTGTGGAATACTTTTCTGCAAAAAGTGGAGCAAACTTTCCACTGACCAAAAATCCGAACACCCGCTGAAGGACTGCGCTGCATGTGCAAGAGATGAACTGAGCAGTTGTTTAGTTAGACGATCACGACATGGCAAAAAGATCATCAAAACTTCTTCAGATGAAAACACGCTGTCAACACCTCCAGCACACACACCATCGCCACCCATCACATTAAGGGTGATCAAGGAAAACATACGTGTGATGCAGGAAAAACTCCAAGGTACAGATGCCGATGCCGAGGATGTAAATCGTTTACTCGTAGCCTACTTGGGGAGTCATTTTCCGCTCACGAACGCCGTCGCAAAGCTCTTTACTTTGAATCCCCAAGGGCTAGGTCCACAATTAAATTTTCTGTACACGTCCTGTACATCGACTGTTCATACATTTTGCCAAATAATTCAAAAACTACATATATGAGTTGATTCAAATTTTCACAGGCTCGATTGGCATTTGTTGTCAATATCATATTTGAGTTTCATTAAATTCCAATGATTCTAATTCTTTTTATTTGCAATTTTCTCAGACAATGTAAATATCATACGAAATCGCCGCCATTTCACTGCCCCGAAACCAGTATCCTTACACCCCTGCTGGGAACGGTAAATATCAGGCTAAAATAAAACGGGCCTAGTATGCTTTAGACTACTATATTCCGATCAAAAGGAGCCAACTCTAAATAACCTACCCCAAATTATATCTTTATAGCCCACATTAACATGTTACCGGGTGTTTTTATTACGCACTACCAGCTTGTCCCATGGTCCCACTGTACAGTTTTTCCTGGACCTAGCCACCAACCGAGTCAGCAAAGCGACAACAGACCAGTCACAAAAAAGAAGTGAATGTTTCCTCCTACCAATTTGATAGGGATGGGTTTCTTGATGCCATCAAGCAAGTCGAAGCAGGTTCCGATGTCAACTGGACGAAGTGGGGAAAGGAGAGATTTCCCGTATTGAATTCGAAGTTCAATCCGTCGACGAAAGCCGGACATATCCTGAAGGAATACGCAAAGGAGAACGGAGTTGATGTAGATTCTTTCAATGTGTCACGTGTTGTATTAGGACGGGATATTCCACAGCGAGTCAGGAGGGCAAAGAGGAAATATCCTGGTAGACAAGTTTCATGTCCCGCAGAACGCTCGATTACCCAGCTCAAAGCCGAAATTTCAAGGAAGATAGACCAAGGTGAAATTGACATTGGCGAAATGATTTGCCTGAAGACCTTTGAAAAAACCACAATTAACCTTGAAACAGGAGACTTGCACAAAGTTGAAGTGACTGTTTTTGGTACAAAGGTAGGCCTGCACAGAATTCGTGAGAAAGAGTTACAACGCCAGGAAGAAAGTGGGATTCTCCGGTCAAAAAGAGAGGAGTACTACGACGACACAGATATCCTTGACATCCGGAAGCAACTTATTGCCCTTGGTGAAAAAGTCACAAATGATGCAACTGACAGAGAACATCTGAAGAGAGTTAACAGAACGCGACATTTAAAGCTCTGGCACGACCACAGTTGCATACTGAACTCAACACACTTCTTGGTTATGGTGATGTGGCTGTATGATGAAGCTGTGTATCTAAGTGACGAAGAATACTCCTCACGGTTTCCAGAACGGAAGGGATTTTCGACCCAAGATTTCGTTGAGACACCATACTTGTACATACTGGCAAGATCATCAGCGAGCGATTTAGATCAGCTTTGTTACTCTGAGACAAGACGCGATGACCTTTTATTATTATCAGAGCCAGTCACTACCAAGGATGGCAGACAGTATGCAGACATTCTGCGCTTTTTCAGTGGTGATGAGCCAGCGCGTGACCTAGAAGCCGGACAAAAACATCTACGGGCATTATGTGGAGTTTCAGCGAGGTCTTATTGCAACATGGAGCTTTGTTATAGAGCCGTACCCATGTCATTACAAAATCGTCAGTCCCTCCTCCTTGAGGGATGTCTCTGGGTGAATTATAACAAAGGGTCAATAAATCCATCTTCTCGTCTGAAAAAGCAGGATATACAGAGAGAACTGAGAAGCAGGGGAATCGAGTTCGCACAAACAGATAGTAAGCAAACCTTAGATGAAATGCTTGATGAAACACTTTGGGCCGTATTTTAGAACGTTTCTTAATATTAAGGTCCACCTTCAATCTCTTGTTCTCGATGGTTTTACAATAGACTTAGGTCGACCTTAACGTTAAGGAACGTTCTAAAATACGACCCTATGTGGACTTCAGCGAATGCCCGCTGTTTTAGGTGTCGATCTATCAGAGTCTCTGGACACTATTAACAGTCACAGTTATGAGGTCGCTGAATTTGAAGGCCTGCATGATGTTGCTTACATGAGTAGGCACATAATGGATGAACTGCCAGAAAAGATACCAGAGATGAAAGATGTTATCAGAGCTTTGAAAGGTGACAAGCAACAAATCAAAGGCAGCGATGCGCGGCTTATGATGATCCGAATAGCCAGGTATCTACTTGAACGTAACGATGTCAACCAAGAAATTGTGTACATTGTACGGGCACTTGTGGAGATTTCTGCCATCGTATATAGTAGAGAAGCAAATCGGACACCTCAACTGATATTTCGACTCTAGAACTTGACTTTCCTTTTTGCTGATTTGTGCAAAACACACTTCAGCCAACCAAAGCAAATGACAAGACGTAAGTCCTTTGGAGGATACTTTCATCCAATCACTACTCACGCCCCAGAACTATTATGGATAATTTCACTCAGATCTCTACTTGCTGAACAAGAGGAGCGATTTTTCGGAGATATAAAACGATTGAGTTCTGCAACAAGTTCTAGGCGCCCAGGGGAGATAATTGGAAATGCAATTTTCAGGCTTCAGGCAACATGGGCAAAGAGGGAAGTCCTTGACGTGGAGTACACGAAGCAGGAGACTCGGATATCAAAAGAATACAGAATGCTTCCTAAACTGCCAAACACAGAGATTTCATCATCAATTATTTGCAAACGCCCTTCACTCTTCCAAAGCCACTTGGAAAGAATACCGGACTACATTTTGGAAGGAGAGGGATGCTGGTGGAAGATCTCAGAAAAAGGAATCCAGTTCAATCATCATCATCATCATCATCATCATCATGGATACGGCCGAAGGCAAGCCTGTTGGTCGATATTGCTTCATGGTCCATAGCTAACATCGCTGCATGTCGCCGGTGCGGTGTGTCGTAATAAAGTATTAACAAAGTTCTGAGAGCATGTATCCCATTAGCTTAGTCCAGGGCAAGGGCCAATTTAATCTTCATACACGAACCTCGTTCTCCTCCACTCCCGATCCAAACGACTCTTAAATGTGTTCAATTGGCCAGCATTCACCGTCTCAGCCTGCAGAGCATTCCAGGGGTTAACCACCCGCTGTGTGAAGCTATGTTTCCTTAAATTTGCCCTGCTTCTCCGTTTAGCGATTTTCCTATTGTGTCCTCTCACAGTGCAGAAAAAGACGACGTAACGTCATGCCAGCCTGCGTCAGTTCCGCCATTCGCCGCACGTCACCGCCACCGCTGCTGGGGCGTTAACTCTGGCAATGAACACATGCGCGATTTCATAGAATTTCTACAGTATGGCTGTTAGCTGCTGCCATCAGTGGTAGAGGATGGAATTAGTAGTAAACATGGCTGACACTGAAGCAGCCGGGTGGGCAAAATCATGAAAATGAACGCTATGAAATGATTTCAAAGCGATGACAAAGAGCGTGGTCAACGTCGGAAGTAGTATTTAGTTCACTTTTTGCACGCTGAATATGTGGATTAGAGAGTTGTAATGAAAAAAGCAAAAAATAGGCAGGTGGTCTCAGGCACCTGACTTGTCTCCTGCAGATTTTCAGCCTCCTTCGTAAAGCGAGTTTCAAAAAAAATATGCGCCGAAAATTTCACACACGAATTCTTCAGTAATTCAATCAGCCTTTCG
>NMRB01000066.1:286527-306812 GCA_002633025.1 Notospermus geniculatus
GGCCCATTCAGATACCCTTGTAATCAGATACCCTCCCTGATTACATCACCTCAGCGCCAAGGCTAGGTAAACTAGTCAGGCCTAGTGCATTAATCACATACCACCCACACCCACCCCCCGCCAGATTCTGCGCCCTTCAGCGTCTAGGCCTACGTCAGGTTCGGCGCTTTCATTGGCAGTGGTGACCTTCGGAACTACGGGAAGTAGGCAATCTCGGCATGTTTGGCCGCGCTGTGGTCAGTCGTCTTTTGAGGAGTTACCCTCGTCCCTGTTCGTGTCCGACTTCCCGGTCAAAATACGGCATAAATAGGGATTTATCAACGCCATGCGATACATGTAGATACAGTAGTTTGCAGTACTATTTTCTCTTCCAAGATGCGAAAATTCAGTCACAGAGATGTGCTAGTTTAGTCACCAGAGCCAATTTACTGAAGTGGCAGAGCTTGCTCGCCAGCCAGTGTGACGAGAATAACCCGGCGGTTGTATACAGTGGTACAGCGAGACCTGAAATCAGTCAAGTTAGCATGGTTTTGTCTTGTGCTTGCTTCGAATAATTCCAATCTGCCTAGTGTTTCATATTTGGACACTTAATACACTCGCTGCCATCGGAGTGAAGAGATACCATCAGTTTTAATACGTACTATTTTACAGTGCATGGTCCGCATTAATACATGACTTCAATCTTTTGCCAGGGACCGCCAGTGGCGCGTGCGTCAGACACCCATCCTTGCTTAGATCGCGGCAGCGTCTAGACTTGGTAAATGAGCTAGGCCCTGCTGTCAAACGGCCCATTCAGATTAATCAGATACGCTCCCTGATTACATCACCTCGGCGCCAAGGCTTGGTAAACTAGCTAGGCCTAGCGCCCTCCCACGCATTAATCATATACCCCCGCCCCNCCCCCCGCCAGATTCTGCGCCCTGCAGCGTCTAGGCCCACGTCAGGTTCGGCGCCGCTTCATTTCAGTGGCGACCTTCGGAACTACGGGAAATGTGCAATCTCGGGAGGTTTGGCCGCGCTGTGCTTGTGGGCCTGTTTGAATTCATGAGCGGGAAGAGTGATTGATGACATCGACTAAGCCCTGTCATGTACTTGAACACTTGGATCATGTCGCCTCGCCTTCTTCTATAATCCAATGATGGGAGATCCAAACGCTGTAGTCTATCCGAGTACAGTAGGGTTCTGATACTAGTGATCATTTTGGTAGCACGCCGTTGCACGCGTTCCAGGTCAGATCTGCCAGCTTTGTTCTTGAGGATAATGGCTGTATTACAATATTCTAAATGAGGTCGGACCATGGTGGTATAGAGTCTTTCCATTAGAACAGCATCACTAGAGCTAAAGGTACGTTTGATGGTCCATAACACTCTATTCGCTTTGGTTACCGCTTCTTTCACATGCTGCCTAAATCCCGAGGTAGTGTCCACTATGACTCCGAGGTCTTTCTCACTATTGGATTTAATGATGCTGGAATGGATCCATCAGCCACAAAAATCCAAATCCGGCACTACAGATCGACATCAGTAAAGGAAGAACTTCTCCGCTTAAAGCTTGTCTGGAAGACTTGCACGTCAATGGTTCAAGACGGAAAACTGAAGGTTCCCATCCAGAAGATCAGGGTCCACGATTGTGACAGTCTAGCAGAAGTCATTGAGACACCATTTATGAAGCAAGGTAACATATAGATATCATTTTGTTGGATGACATCTGTTTTCTCTTATTCGTAGTATTGTTACGTACGTCGAACGCCTACGTCTATGACACAAATCAGGTCTATCTCAGCTGGCTCGTTGGCCGAGTGGATAGAGTGGTGGATTACAAATCAGAAGGTTGACGGTTCGAATGCCGTCTACATGACTACAATTTTTTTTCTTTGAGTAGTGTAAGAGGTATCCGGAGTTGTTGACAGCTCAGCTGCCTGAAGGCAAATAAGGTGGCGCCCTCCTGGCGTCGTGGGGTCTATCATGTTCTGAGCCTTCGTTTGAGGTGTTTGCAGGGCGTTTGCAATTCTCTTGCTCGTCGCATGGGGGCTTTTCGTTCGTTCACGTCAGCTTTAAACAAGTGTTTCTAATTTTTGCACTATATTGGGTGTTAACGTACAGTCATTGACAGTAGTTTATCTACACCTACTACCTTGAATATTTCAAATTTTAGCACGGTTTGTACCACATGAAAGTATATAACCTTGGTCATATTTCTGCATCAAACTTTTGTAAATTTGGAAATATCATAATTATGTAATTCCTCATTAGAAAAACCCCTAAAAATCAACATTTTTATTATGGAATTTTTTGTGACTTTTGTTACAGGGTTGATAGAGTGGAAGTTTCTAAGGATTTTGAGCTCTGTTTCGTCAAAATATATCGAGTGGTTGCTGAGATATTTGAGATTATCAAAATTTCGATATTTTGAGAATTTCCATTTTTTCAACAAATTTTGATATTAGTAGACAGAGCTCACCCAGAAACGTAGGAGAATGAAGTTTTGGAACTTTCAGCGTAAACTGGTTGGAAGTTACAGCTGTCTTAAGTTAAAGAGTTTAGCATGTCAACATTTTGATATTCTGAAAATATGAATATCTCGGCCCAGTTAAAGCAAAAAGTTCCAAAATTTTGTAAGCCCATATTGTGAGGTTAGCTTTAACTAATGACATCAAAATTTCCTGAAAAACACGAAAATCTCAAACTATCAAAATTTTGATAATCTCAAATATCTCAGCAACCACTTGAGATATTTTGATGAAACAAAGCCCAAAATCCTTAGAAAGTTCCATTCTATCAAAACTGCAACAAAAGTCAAAAAAAATCCGTAATAAAAATGTTGATTTTTAGGGGGTTTTCTAATGAGCTATTACATAATTATGATATTTCCAAATTTCCAAAATTTTGATGCAGAAATATGACCAAGGTTATATACTTTCATGTGGTACAAACCGTGTTAAAATTGGCCCAGTAGTATTTGAAATATTCAAGGTAGTAGGTGTAGATAAACTAATGTCAATGACTGTACATGTATTGCCCTCTTTATCCAGTAAATGATAATGATGATGGATCACACGGAAATGACGAAGTTACACCAAGCAGCGACGTCAGTGACATCAGTGACGATGAGGAAGCTCTACAAGTTGATGAAGTTCCAGTGCTCATGAAGGAAGTTTCAACAAATGCTATTCTATATGATGCGAAAGGTGCAAAATTGGAACATTACAGAAATATATTCCGTCGTTTGTTATGTCATCATTGTTCAGGGTCATTGGGTTATCTCAAAGATCAACAATTAAACCAATTACATTGCTATTGCAGATCCCATTTCTCCTGGAAACGAGAACACTCAACATTGAAGTCAAGACGCATCGATCAACAGCACCTCTGCCGAAACGGATAGCGAGATCACGACGTCGACTACTATCCTATGAAGGTAAGCCCTTATTGATAATCAATTACGTTAACGACTTTCATGTTTGTGGACCATCTTACACGTCTTATGAGGATGATAAAATGAACAGCTAGCTCCTATTAGAGTATTTTTTTCAAAGTGAGCCATTCCTGTGAGTGAAGAAAGACTTATACATCTACCAATATTTGCCAATGGGATGGTAATTTCGCCGCTTTGTTGGATCTACACTTCACTAAAATAAACCATATCGTTTCAGGCACAGATTCCTTGAACGAAAAAAACCGAAGATGAGAATAAAAAATGTGAACCAGTGCCTGCATATGCGTCTGACGGCAAGTGTCAATAGGCATATTGGCTTAAGACCATTATAGGGCCGAGCTAACAATGTCCGCATTTAGATTTTTTCGTGGCTAAAGTTTGACTAAAGTTTGACACAGGAATCATGATTTATCAGTAGACTATTGTTTTCATGATCGATTTGTTGAAAGAAAACTTAGACCATTTGCAGGTAAACCTTGTGTTCTTGAGATGACGTCGAAACAAAGAGAGGCCGGAGGCCTAGCGGAAAAGTTAATTTTCGTATTGGGTTCTACTTACAGATGTTGGCTTATTCCTACGGAAAAGGAACGAACTGAAAGCGAACCCAGCAAACCACAACATTCGTCAGGACTACGAACAGCGTGAAGCTGTATTGATGACAAAGGTTCTACGGAGTCACTCAGACACTAAGGAAAGTCTACGAAGATTTGGTGGATCATACATGAAGAATAATAATGGTGTTTGCCCAGATAATAGGGAGTTTTCGCAAATCTGACGAAAAACGAAGTCCGAAATACGAAATTGGACGTCATACCTATGACGTAATGTATTTCAGGAAATGGCTGGTACCACAAATATCGCCTGCTGCAAGAGCGTCTTTTAGCGTATGACGTTAGAACGACAGAGGTACGGTGTATATTAAACCTTGAAATTTATCTTTCGTTTCCACTTCGTTCGGCGAATTGGAAATTTAAAAATTCAAGATGCGCCATAACTCTTTCGATCTTACATGACATGCTAAAAGACGCACTGGCATGAGGGACATTTGTGGTACCAACCATTTCCTGAAATACATTACGTCATGGATATGACGTCCAATTTCGTATTTCGTACTTCGTTTTTCGTCAGATTTGCGAAAACTCCCTATTAATGCCTACCGAAAAGACGAATCGGCTTACAAGTGCTACAAGACGAAATATTTTGCTGAGATTCTCCTCAAACATTGGGGAGCAAAGTTTTTCTGAATTACTTTCTCAAGATATTTCTCTCTGATTTTTCTCATTGGTGACGTTTGGCTATGTGTTAGACCTACACATTCAGTTTTCTTTCATCATAAATAGGCTATAATGAATTCGGGCAACAAATGCAATCAAGTCCATTGAGAATCCAGTGTTAATCGAGGTTAACGCAATTTGAAGCCATTCGCATCCACTCCGTGTGAATCTTTTGAAGTTTTCACTTTGTTTATCACTTGTCCATGTGGTTCACTTTTTTGCTGTTACACATGGCAATCTAACTCGGCTTTAACAAATGCCTAGGTCGTACATTGTCATGTTTAAATACCGGTATAGCAGCATTTCTACATTTGTACATGTATTTAGGCTTTGATTGAAAACATCTGCATATTTCACCTAGTCTGAGTTATTGTAAAGCTAAATATGAAATGGCTAAATTTTTTAAAGTATCCATTACACGCAGCAAATGTTATAGGACAGTGTTTAGTTTTTGTAACTCTCCCGTGTTTGATTGTATAATAAGAAAATTCAATAAATCCAATAATAATAATAATAATAATAATAGGCATTTATATAGCGCCCCATTAAATTGCTTTGTCTGGAGCGCTTTACATATATAATGGAGTAAGATGTAAAACTTAAAAGTAAGAAGTTAACAAGATTCACTGTTTTCCTAATAAATCATTGAAATTGACCTCATTTTGGGTGATTTTCACAGAAAACAGCTGTTGCTTCACTGAATCGATTCAGATGACGGGTAACAACGTAGCTGCTCCCCACCGCCTGCCAGGCTGAATAAACATCAGCCCAATGCTTTGAGTGTGTGTGTCACTGCAGGCCAGGTAATTAGCGATTACTGGCATGCGCAGTGTGGATTATGGGTTTTAGCGTTATAGTTGGTAATGGGAATCATGCGAATATTCAAGGCGAACTCTACATCATTTTGATAATCTGCAGCGAGTCCATTAGCTTGCACCTTAAAATACAATTCATAATTAATTCCACATCAATGATTATTAAGACCGCCCCACCCCAATGGGGCGGTCTTCCTTGTTTTCACTGAGTTTCTCTCGATCTCTAGTAGTAGTAGTCTCTCCATCCAATCTGTGCATTCCGCAAGATAACTGACGAAATTCAACATGTTTCGCGGCGCAACTGTCAGGAATGGTTCTTATGCGTATCACACAAAACCCTATTGATTCTTGGGGTGATTTGACCACAATAAACAGTAAAATTTTGATGAAATTTGTTGCCTTATATTGTTCGCATAGCCGGTTCGCACGGCAGTCATTAACATAAAAATCTCATGACAAACTGCATGACTGCGTCACGTAACCAGGCGCGGATCCAAGGGGGGGGGCGCACCCGCCGCACGCCCCCCCTTTCGGCCAAAAAATCTTTAAAATCGACCGTGAAATTCTGAAATTTGGAGCAAATCATTGAAATTGACCGTAGATTTCAATGTTTCTAGCACAGTGCGCCCCCTCTTTCCCGAAATCCTGGATCCGTCCCTGGTAACCGGGTAACTAAACCACTGGAGAACAGGCCACTCTCCAACGTAGAGGCCAGACAACTTCGCCGCACAAGTGCAGCAACCCACAGCACGGTACGACATACTTTCCTGGGCTAGTGGGATTGGAGAGTGGCGGAGGCGAGACGTTCCAACTGGTGACTGAGACCTACGGAGCATGCGCATTGGTTGCTCATACATGTGCTACGCAAACCGGACGGTGAGTTGATTTTTCCTCTGAAATCTGTCATCAAAATAAAGTTGGCCTAGGCCTACATGTACATATTTGCTGGTATATCCTTTTTACAACTTTGTTAGTATGAAATGATATAGCTACAGTGTTAACCAAGTCATGTTAATTCGTATAGGCCTAAATATGATATTCAGCGTGATTTGTGGCACTGATGGGCCGCCGGCCGTCGGCTGCCATCAGTGCATGCTGTGTGCATTGAGGCCTACCATTATCATGATTATTGACATCGATTGTCATTGTGTGTTTGTCTGTTGTAGGCCGATGCCTCGCCTTTCGGTAGGGCAGGCAGGCGTCGGTAGACCTAGCCTCAGTGAAGCTAAGGCCTCCCTATGCTTATTAGGCCTCGGCCAATCATTTGGGTACGCGGAAAAAATCCCCACGGAAAAAATCCCCCTGGAAAAAATCCCCCCGGAAAAAATCCCCCTTTTGGTCAAGTAGGAAAAAATTCCCCCTTTTGGTAAAGTAGTTTGGAAAAAATGTACTTCACTGGTAGGATTTTTCAGATTACGAAAGCCCAGTAGTCTCATTATGAAGTCAGGTTCACAGATTTGTGCACATGATCACATTGTTCTTGATTTTTAAAAAATTTAATTGTGACCAAGTTTGGCAAAACCCGCCCAAAGTCGCTGAACACCACAAGGTTATGGGTTACCATAAGCTTGGCTTGTTACAGCTTCGACTTATAACAATAAAATAGACGACCAAAGCCCAGCACAAACCAATTAAAGCATACCAGGTATTATACTTCACTACCAGTGAAATATACATAAGGCAGACTTTCCTGGGGGATTTTTTCCTACTTTACCAAAAAGGGTTTTTTTTCCTGAAGTTTGGTTTCATCAGGGGAGCTGGATTGGGATGGTGGCTTATCAGTATTTAACTCCCCGCTCCCCAAGGCGGGGAGCAGACGAAAAGGGCGGTTTAGGCTGAACCCGTATTAATTCCCTGTTCCTGATAACAAAGTCACCTTCGCCAGCCATTTTCGCGCTAATTGCGAGTTCGTAGCTGCTTCCGTTCCGGAGCTATAGCCGTTTTGTCATGTATGGAAGAGATATGATCCGACCAGTTTCCCTGATTGTTTAATATTAGGCCCAGGTGCTTGTGTGCTGATACATCAATAATTTCCTGATTTTCAAGGTAAATTGGATTTCTGATTTGATGGATATGACAGATGTTTAATCCTTCCGTTTTAGTAGGATTAAAACTCATCAACCACTTCCTAGACCATCGAAGCAAAGCGTCTAGGTCAGGTACTATCTTGTCTGTTACTTCATTAAAACTTTTGTACACATAGAAAGCAGAGGCATCGTCAGCAAATTGTCTTAAGTTGGTATCAATAATATCTTGGATATCATTTATGTACACCAAAAAGAGTAGGGGCCCCAGGACAGAGCCCTGTGGCACCCCAGCATTCGTGCAAAGATATTCATTCTGATTTGACGTTGTCTAAAACGACACATTGCCTTCTGCCTGATAAATATGATTCGAACCATTGTAAAAGGTCACCACAAACACCATGGGCTTTCAATTTGACAAGTAGTCCTCTATGCCAGACTCGATCGAAAGCTTTCGAGTAGTCACAAAAAAACAAACTGGATTCCCTGCTTGTTATCCAAAGCAACACATATTTTATGATAGAGCTCAATGAGCTGCGTCTCAGTGGAATGTTGAGCAAGGAATCCAGCCTGGTATTTATAGATTAAGTTGTTGACATTTAAGAAAGCAATCAAATGTTTAAAAACCACCCTTTCTAGGAGTTTCCCAAGATTACTAGTGACTGATATGGGACGATAGTTTTTTGGCTCGTTTGAGACACCGGCCTTTGGTATGGCTCACACATGAGCGATCTTCCAACAGTGCGGGAAGTACCCTTCCCTCAGAAGTCTATTAAAAACAGCTGACAGAGGTTCTGAAATGACAGGGGCAATTTCTTTTAAAACTCTATTCGACACACCGTCCGGCCCAGTTGATTTGTTCACCTGTGGGTTTTTAATAATATTTCCAACTTCTTGACTATTAGTAAGTATCTGACTGAAATTAAAATTTGTTCTTGATGTGACTTCAGGAACTTCAATATTAGTGTCATCAATTCTTGATGTAGAGACAAAATACCGATTCAACTTGTCTGCCTTAGATTTAGTTTCTGTGATAATCATATTTGGGTCAGTATTTGAAACAAGAGCAGGAATAAGCTGTTTTGGAGCTTTGAACTTGGTGACGACTTTGAACTTGGTGAACTTGGTGACTCGGTCAATCTAGAGCCTGGGACAAACGTTAAAACGCTCTTTTACCCTGGTTTCTTCAAACTGAGCAAAGTCGCTTATGGGGGGTGGGGGGTGGGGGGAGGGGAATTCTCGCATTAAAGAATATGCAAAGAGAACATCAATTGGTATTTCTCGCAGAAGTTGGCTCACAATGGGCAATAGGAGCTGTCAGCGAGTTGACCAATAGGTGTCACTACGGCCCAATTCAATGCATATAGCGGACCCAGTCATTATTGATCGAGCAGCAGTCACGTAGATTTTCCTGTACATTGGACTGCTAGAACTTTGCCGCCATCTGTTGGCAATATGCGCGGCTGACTGCTCCTATTCACCATTATTTGCAACTCACGGCTTACGCTGGGACCAATGACATAAACAATTGCTCACAGTTGAGTTGCCCACAGAGAGCCAACTTGCGCGAGAAAACCTTCACGTGGAGAGGCACCTTTAAGCGGGTGAGACTGGGTTGCGATTTAAGCCTAGTCTACACTACCCGCGAATGCACCGCCGATAAAGCGCGGACCGCGAGCACAGGCTGTTCGCGGTGACCACCGCGAATAGCCCGTGCTTGTGGTTCGATGGCGAATAGCCTGCGAACGTGTCTACACCTGGTGAGTACTTGCGGCTATTCCCTGCCCTCCTATTGGCTCCCGGCCGGTGACCTCATTATGATCAACTACATCCGGGTCACCACGCCAGCTGCCACTGACCGCCGATATCCCCGGGAAGGTGTCTCCACTATTCGCGGTCATTCGCGATATGCCCGCCAACTCGTTTTCAACATGTTGGAAATTGCGGTCATTCGCGGTGCCTCGTCTCCACTTGGAACCACCGCGGATCACCAGCCGACTCACCGCGAGTATACTCCCGGTGATTCGCGGTGACTCGCGAGCCAAGTGGAGACGATCGCCTTTGACTTCCGATCGCCATATACTATACTATACTATATCAGTGGAAGCACTGTAACCCTCACGGGTCTTGTGCTTATATTAAATCTGCGCTTTAGCGCAAGGTGGCATATGGACATATTGTTTGTGAAACATTGATATCGTATCCTCGTCATTGACGAATCTCTCTTCATTCCTTCCTTGTTCCTCTGTCCATCCAACCGTGCGTCTTACACAACTGAAGAATAAATAAGTATCGCAATAATTTCTATATCAGAGTACTACATGTAACTTAAATTAACATATCCACACAATAAATTTTTTAAATATGAACACAATACTATCTACATAATTACTGACATTAGTGAACCCATGTCATCTGCACCATCACAAGGTTGGTTTCCAAAATTACCCAACCGGCAACTAATCAATTAATTGAAAACTTGCGGAATGTGTTGACTTCCAACCTGATTGACCATGTTAGCTTACACACCTTATGCACGGTAATGAAACAAGCTCTCCTCGCGCAACCAGCATCTGTCCAGCCGGTTCTTAAAGGCATTCAATGTAGGAGCTTCCACCACACTACTCGGGAGGGCATTCCAGTCGTCGACCACCCTGTTACCGAAGAACTTACCTCTAAAGCTGTGTTCACACTGAAAGCGACTTCAAACCGTTTTCCCCAAAACGGTCCCCGGAAAACGGTTTTGATAATATGTGCCCGTTCTCACTAGCAAAGCGAAGGCGTTTTCATACCGCTTTCACGCCGCTTTGGGCCGTTCACACACAAACGATGTCAATGCGTTATAAAGCACGCCATCTGTGAGCGACTGTAAACACTCAATATCGTGGCATCACTGCGCATGTGCGTGGCTGTATCGATATGGTTATTGCGCATTGAGGCGTTCAGACACAAGTTGCAGCCGAACCGTCACAGCGAAAGCGATATGAAAGCGGTATGAGACCACTTCGCGAAGTGGTTTCGCTAGAGCGGTTTGAAATCGTTATAAGGCAAATGTAGTCTGAACGGCTAATACGCTTTGAGGCGTTATATCGTTTTCAAGTCGGTTTCAAGCCGGTTTAAGACAGTAGTGTGAACGCAGCTTTAGAGTTGTGAGCCAACGTTTCTTAACTAATTTGAACGTATGACCTCTTGTTGCTGAGTGAGACAATTCAAGAGACATGTGGTTGTAAGCGCCAGGGTTGTGAAAATACTTGTAAACCTCTATCATATCACCACGGCGTCGCCTGTGAGTCAGGGTGTGGAGTTTTAGGGTTCTCAGTCGTTGGTCATAGGGCATCCCGTGTTGACTCATTATCCATCTAGTTGCTCTACGTTGTACCTTTTCCACATCTCAATTTCCGCAACGGTTTGCGGAGAATATGCAGAGTTACAGTATTCTAAAATAGGTCTTACCAATGATTTGTATAGTAATGGACCAGAAGCTGTATTCAAATCCTTCATTGTTCTTCTGATGGTGTATAGTACCCTAGTAGCTTTTCCAACTACCTGTTTAGTGTGGGCCATAGATGTTAGTTTGTTTGTAATCGTTACTCCAAGGTCTTTTACTTCCGAAACTTCCTCCAGTACATGGGTGTCGCCCTCCTTACTAGTCATGACATAATTGTGAGTTGGTGGATTTCGACCTATCCTTAGAACTGAGCATTTGCTAGCGTTGAAATCGATCTGCCAAGTTTTTGCCCAAGTGCATAATGCATCTAGATCTAGTTGTAAGCTTTTGCAATCCTCGCTTATAGTTACTTCTCTGTAGAGTTTTGCATCGTCCGCGAATAGACTTATGGTGCTGCTCACACATAATGGTATATCGTTGATGAAAATCGAAAAGAGGCAGGGACCCAATACACTTCCTTGCGGGACTCCACTAATCACATCTGTTCGATTGGACTGTTCTCCGTTCACCACTACACACTGTTTCCTACTCTTAAGGAAATCGCATACCCAATTGTATGTTTTTCCATGAATGCCATACGCCATCATTTTCGCCCCCAATCGTTGATGAGGTACTGAGTCGAACGCCTTTTTGAAGTCTAGATAAATTACATCCATGCATTTCTTCCCGTCTAGCGCTTCGGTCCAGACACTGAGACAATCTAGCATATTCGATTTACAGGATCGACCCTCAGTGAAGCCATACTGGGCATCCGTCCTCAGACCATTTCTCGACAAATGTAGATTTATATGATCACGAATGAGCGACTCCATAATTTTACAGACCAAGCATGTAAGACTAATAGGCCTGTAATTGGATGCCAAATCCTTTTCGCCTTTTTTATGCAAGGCAGTGACATGTGCAAGTTTCCAGTCCTCTGGGACTTCTCCCGTGTCCAATGACTTTTGGTAAAGAGCACATAGTGGTTCGGCAATAACCTCGGCAACTTCCTTGAGGAGTATTCCAGGTTTACCATCTGGACCTGGGACCTTATTCACGAAGCTTACGGAAGTGCGCAAACTATTGTCCTTTAGCGGACAAGCTATTGTTCACTATCAGCCTGACAAAGGATTTGCGTACCCTTAAAGTTACGGGGGCTTTGTGAATAAGGTCCCTGGTGCCTTATCCACTTTTATTCCTTTAAGCTTCTTGATGACAGCGTCAACGGTAATCACCGGATCCTCTAATACAGGTGCAGGCATTGGTAGTTGCAATGATGGTATACCAGTTGTGTCTTCTTCCGTGAATACGCTGGTAAAAAAATTGTTCAAGACTTCTGCTTTTTCCTTATCCTTAAAAATTACACGGTTGTTTTCACGGAGTTGTTGTATTCTAGTAACATGTTGCGTTTTTGCCTTAGCATATTTCCAGAATTCTTTTGGTGCAATTTTTGACTTCTTGGCAACTGATCTTTCGAACATTCTTACCGCTTTCCTCACCTCCTTCCGGGCTTTGTTTCTCTCACTAATGTAATCTGCATAATCCTGACCACTCTTGCTCTGCAGGTATCTAGACCAAGCTGCATGTTTTTTCTTGACTTGTCGTAGTGCACCCGGATTGGCCCAAAGAGGCTTATAGTTTTTTCTCGCACTGGCATTAGTCCGCAAGGTGGGCACGTATTTATCTGTTAATTCATGCAGCTTAGCTTTGAGCAATAGCCAACCCTCATTAGCCGATAACATATTGAATTGTGGTGTGAGATCAGCCCTATTTAACTCATCACGAAACAGGTCATACTTTCCTTTCCGATACATGTATCTCCTCTTGCATCTTTCCTCTTGTTTGCTTGCTATCCAAGGTGCTCGAACCTCCAACACCAATACTGCATGGTCACTATACGCTAACGGCATGTCATATAGTAAGTTTACAACAGTGCCCTCCGTACGTGTAAATACCAAATCCAACAAGCTTGGTTGATGACCTATTCTAAACCTTGTTGGTTGGGCCACATGCTGATAAAAATGTAAATCTAATATCACCTCCAGTAGTCGTGTGCTTATATGGTTATCGTTCTCTGATGTCGTCAATGTGGTCCAATCTATTTCACGACAGTTGTAGCCCCCCAACAATATGATCTCCTTGGCTGCAGGTGTTACACGTGCCACAGACCTCAAATGCTCCATTAACTGGTTGTTCATTTCCTCAGTATTGTTTGGACTCCTGTAGATGCATCCTATACGCAATGAAGTACCAGAGTTGTATGTAACGTCTACCCAAATACTGTCTCTGTATGGTACAGGAGGAAAAACTGTTTTAGCACTCAAGTGGTCAGCGACATACAATATAACTCCCCTTCCATTCAAATGAATATTACTGAAGGATGAAAAATTTTCTAGCTTAACATCAATTTCTCTCAGGGGAATCCTGCCAGGATTTTTTGGTTTAACCTCTGTTATTCCAATTATATCTGCTTTGTGGCACTTAGCAGCAATTTCCAATGAGGCCATCTTGTTGGTTAACTGGTCTGCATTCGTAGATATAATCTTTAAGTTGCTATATTCATTGTCTCTCCCCTCCTCCTGGGAGGGGACCTCGACGAAAAGGCATTTGTACAATCTTATCTCCTCTAATGACCAAGTTTTCTTCGCCTGCAGCAGTTCTTCTATCGAGTTCCGATCTTAGATTCTTGTACCTGGTGCGTTCTTCTTTTGTCCTGTCCTTTGTCATAGTGATTCCCGCTTCACTCATACGTGAACTGCGGTACTTAACTATTATTCTGTCTCGTTGTTCCTCACTACCTAGAACGACTTTCGTCAAGCGTGGTCTACCATCGGAGTTAACAGCGCCCAATCGAAAAGCAGTTTTTATCATGTAGGTTGCAGGGTTTTCGATGTCCCCTAACAGACTGGCAATCTTCTTCAAGTCATCCTGCTTCCTAACTTCTGCGTTGACACTGTTAGATTCTGGAATGCCACCTACTATTATGTTGCTTTCGGCTAGTTTGATCAATTTCCTTTTGTAATCATATTCGTCTAACATTTTGTTTACTTGCTGTCTAACACCTTCCGATGAAGTCTTGGCACATGCTACATCCTATTTTGCCTTGATTTCTTCATTCAATCTTGCTTCAGCAGCTGTAAGCTTCTTATCTATATCTAGCTGTAACTTCTCAAACTTGTCAGCAATAGTTTTCTCTACACTAGTTGCAATATTATCTACCCTGCTGGTTAATTGATCCATGGAGGTGCGTACGGTCTTGTTGTCCTCAACTACCTTGCCCAGCATTAGTGTTATATTTCTTAACATCCCCTTCACATCATCCTTCACATCCTCGTCGTCATTCTGTTTACTACTTTTGGTGTCTCTTCTCCCTAACTCAAACGAAGTGTTTGGTGGTCCCTTCCTCTTTCCACTGAAATCGTTGCTGGTACCCTCAGGAATTGATGGTAGGAGAGGAGCATAGAGTTTATTTGGAGTCGACGTATAATTTAAAGCACCAGGTCTCATGGAAATGTTGCTCCCGTACAAGAACGTAGCTGAAGTGTCACCATCTACCGCATGTGCTATGTATGGATTACTGATCTGTTGTGAGGGTACTGCAGATGTTCCTTCTGCCATCCTAAAACTCATATCCTTTATAGTTTGTGAGGTGATCACAACGGATCGCAACCCCGTCTGAAGCCATAATCGCAACAGTGATCACCCGCTTAAGTTAATTTGAATGTCCGAGGGTTGTCGGGGTGGCGCAGTGGAAACATCGGCGCCTGCCACCAATGTGGTCGCGGGTTCGATCCCCGCACGTTCAAGTGGCTTTATGATCTCTCCTCGACATCGTAGGTTTCTTCCAGGGGGTTCTGGTTTCCTCCTACATATCGTTTATATCGCCCAATATTGTTTGACGAGAAGCTGTAATGCCCGACATGTAAAGGCCTGTTTCCACTGGACCGGGTTTCCCGCATTGCGTTTGCGATTTCACAGGGTTTTGGATAATCCTTCGATGATTTAACAATACATGGCGCGTTAATTGTCCCAATACCTGTGACAACCGCCCCTGCGCCGCAGAACCGCAGCGATAACCGGTCTAGTGGAAACATGCCTTAAGTTGGCCTTGCACAACTGAAATATTTTTAGCTCAGCTGACCAAAGGTCAGCGGAGCTATTCATATGTATACTGAGTGGCGTCCGTCTGTGTGTCTGTATGTCTGTATGTATCTGTAAACTGGCACATTTTGCAACCGCAAGGCCCAGGGTCATGAAAGTTGGTGTAGTGTTAGGCCCTAAGGAGGGCTCGAAACAGAACCAAAAAGTTCCGCGATTTGACCTACATTCTTCTTTCCACGAGGCATATTCCATAAAATGAAAAATTCCACATACTCATTCCAGAGAAAATAAATCAAATTGTAATTGACATATTGTGTTGCTTATTTTGTTCTTCACCTCCTGTAGGGGTCAATTGTTCAAAATTTTCCCACCAGGGGGAGTAATCTGCACATTTCAAAAACATGGGTATTTGAATTTCCCTCTGAGAATCTCATTGATGATGTCACTATTGGATGCTGCAGATTTGATGACATCACAGTACTGCCTGAGTATTTGTGCCTGCGTTTGACCCAGTCATCAGCAGTCTGGTCATGCCAAGTTAAGTTAGTAGTAGCCTATAAACAGTAGGCCAAGTGTTGAACACGAACAGCACCCCCCCCCCCCTTAGACCAAACAAAAAACGCCAACCCAAGTGTTCGGATGCATCATTTTTTATCGGTAAACGTCTTTACTTTCCAAGTTCAAAATTTCCAACTCAAATATTGACCAAGGTTTGACGACGTAGCAAGATGACGAAGCAGTAGATGTCGATAACGATAACGATGTTGTTAAGATGATGATGATCCAACTGAAACATAAGAACATCTGTAAGTTCCAAATATGAAGTGACAAATATTAGCTTAGGCCTACTGCTATCCAAATCACGGCATATAAACCACAGAACATTCCCACATCTCAAGTTGCAAATCAAAGACTAAAGCACCCCCGGGTAAGTACTAAAGTCCAATCCAAGCAAACGTCATTACTTCTATGCCATCACTATGTCATCAAACATGATACGAGATAACACGTGAAAATATTACATAAGGGTACCTTCCCAAGAAGGAACTGTTTTTTTACTTTAATTTTTTATGAAAGGATTATTCCGTGTGGTTCAAATATTGAAGGCTAGGTAATACATAGGTAGTACATATGTATTCAAATGTACACAGTGCACCTGTGCACAAGGGTGCACAGAAGGCAACAAACTTTCAGAAAATAGGGAAAAAGGGGCTTTAAAAGTGTTCAAAAACTTATCAACTTAAGTTGGCTCTCCATAAAGTAGTCAGAAGCCAAAAAGGGGTAAAACTTATCGACCAAATTCATAACAAAACGGTCCAAATGAAATAATAACGATGTTGTTAAGATGATGATGATCCAACTGAAACATAAGAACATCTGTAAGTTCCAAATATGAAGTGACAAATATTAGCTTAGGCCTACAGCTATCCAAATCACGGCATATAAACCACAGAAAATTCCCACATCTCAAGTTGCAAATCAAAGACTAAAGCACCCCCGGGTAAGTACTAAAGTCCAATCCAAGCAAACGTCATTACTTCTATGCCATCACTATGCCATCAAACATGATACGAGATAACACGTGAAAATATTACATAAGGGTACCTTCCCAAGAAGGAACTGTTTTTTTACTTTAATTTTTTATGAAAGGACTATTCCGTGTGGTTCAAATATTGAAGGCTAGGTAATACATAGGTAGTACATATGTATTCAAATGTACACAGTGCACCTGTGCACAGAAGGCAACAAACTTTCAGAAAATAGGGAAAAAGGGGCTTTAAAAGTGTTCAAAAACTTACCAACTTAAGTTGGCTCTCCATAAAGTAGTCAGAAGCCAAAAAGGGGTAAAACTTATCGACCAAATTCATAACAAAACGGAGCAGGGCTCCATTCAAAAAAGGGAATTGTTCAAAAAAGGGCAGTTCTTATATACACCAAACCTGAGAGACACCTATTAGAGGAGGGCTGAACAAAAAAGGGACCAAGCACCAGTTGGTCTCACTGTACAATTACAAGCAGACAGACTGCTTCATTCCCATTTCATTGACGAGAATATTTGAACCACATAGACGAGTCAGTTCAAAATTGGACATCAATACAATCAACAATACATCAAAGTCATAATTCGTTAATCGAAGCCATAATCCATTTCCAGGCCAAAGGTCAAATTCCATTCTTATCAATCCCTACACATGAAAATACATACAACTTGATCAAACGTCGATACATCTTACTTGCTAATCATCATTTTCTATCAGGAGACACAGCTTTGTGATTGGCCTTTCCAACTCATTTCCAGAACTCATGAAAACTTTCACCTTTCGTACATAACCCCATCTATCTGGAAAGGTTTCTACCACCCTAGCTAGCGGCCAAACATTTCTTGGAGTGGATTCATCTGTGACAATGACTATGTCACCTATTTTCATGTTTCTTTTCGGAGACAGCCATTTTTGTCGCTCTTGTAACTGGGGTAAATACTCTTTAATCCACCGATCCCAAAACAAATCCGCCATGTATTGGATTTGTTTCCAACGTCTTTTGGCGTACAAGTCATTTTTATCGAACAGACCTGGTGGCAAGTTTGGTTTTCCTTTGAGCAACAGTAAGTGATTGGGTGTTAAAGGCTCTAAATCTAGCGGATCATCTGAGGCTGTAGTGATAGGACAACCATTTAAAACACTCTCAACCTCACACAATAGGGTATGAAGACCATCCTCTGAAAGGACCTGTTTCTTAAGGACTGTTTTCAGAGCCTTTTTGGCACTTTTCACTTTGATCTCCATTGCACCTTGATGATGCGCTCCAGCAGGAGGCCCAAAAGACCAATCAATGTTTTGTCTCGACAAGTTACGACGAATTTTGTCATGATCCAAACCTTGAATAGCTTCACGCAGTTCACGTTCAGCAGCAACTAAGTTTGTGCCGTTATCACTTCTCATTCGCTTGACCTGACCTCGCCTAGCAACAAACCTTCGAATACAATTGATACAGGCGTCTGTATCCAAACTTTCAGCAACTTCTATATGTACAGCTCTTACCGACAAGCAAGTGAACAGGACACCGTAGCGCTTAACAAATGAACGTCCACGCTTAACCTCAATGGGTCCAAAGTAATCTACACCACAAGTACTGAACACTCCATCTTCTGGAGTTAGGCGATCAGCTGGCAAAGAGGCCATTTTCTGTTCACTTGGCCTAACATTTTGACGTCTACAATCAGTGCACTTCTTGATGACACTTCTAACAGTGGAGTGAGCATGTACAATCCAATAATTTTGTCTCAATCTGGACAAAACATGATTTCTACCGGAGTGCATAACATCTTGATCAGTTTGTCTCACTATAAGAGTTGTGACATGGTTATTACTCGGTAGAATCAAAGGATGTTTTGTATGCTCTGGCATAGCAGCTAAACCCAAACGACCACCAACTCGGAGCAAATTTCCATCAAGAACTGGATCCAATCGAGAAAGTTTGCTTGACTTCTTAATTCGACAGGTACCTGACAACAATGCGCTGTACTCATCTGAGAAGGAATCGCGTTGAACATTGCTGATTATTGCTACTTCAGCATCCTGTAAATCTTCAACACTCAAAGGCCTAAGCAGATCAGACAATCCGGGATCCATCATACCCTGTCTCGCTCTCACACGACGAAGCAATTCCTTCTTTACCCTAAGAATCCAAGCGACCGAGGATTTCAACTTTGGCCAAGAAGAATGGTAACTGAAAAGCTTCTGAACAGGAGAAACATTCTCCACCTCGGCATCCATGCTGCTCAAATAGCATTTGATCTCAGAATCCACGTCAGGATTACTCGGATCCTGATCACTGGTGAAGGAGGGCCAGTCGGTTTCTGCTTGCCACAAGAAACCAGGACCATTGATCCAAGTTTCATTCTGAAGGAGGTCATCAGCTGATTGACCCCTGGATGTAACATCAGCGGGATTGAGTTTTGACCCAATGTATGACCATTGACAAGGTTTGGAACCCTCGTGAATAATTTGGAGGCGATTAGCCACGAAAGTTTTGAATCGGGATTTCCTATTGTTGATGAACTTGAGAACAGCTGTGCTACTGTCCAAAACCTTGAATCTTCAAACTCAAATTCCAACTCATCACGTAGCATCTTATCGACCAGTATAGCCACGGTAGCCGCAGTCAATTCCATTCTCGGAATAGTGCTTTGTTTCAAAATTGCCACCCGTGCCTTACTAGTGATAAGGGCACAGTGAATTCTACCTTCAGAATTGACCAATCTCAGAAAGCTCACACACCCATAACCAGCTCCAGAGGCATCAGAAAAATGACACAACTTGGCAGATTTGACCTCTCCAAAATCCTTCGGTTTCAAACAGCGATCTACCTCAAAGGTAGAGAGCTTAGGCAAGTCATTAAGCCACTCTTGCCATTCATTCAACTGCTGTTCAGGAATATCATCATCCCAACCTACTTTCTGTCTACACAACTCTTGTGCAATGATTCTCGCTTTCAAAATGAACGGGGAAATGAGTCCAAGCGGGTCATAGAGTGAGTTTATGACCGACAACATACCTCTCCTATTCATAGGTTTTTTCTTGTCAAGCGTTCTAAACCTCAACTTATCAGACTCAGGGTTCCACTCAACCCCCAAAGCTTTCTCAGTTGGCAAACTATCATGCTCAAGATCCAAATCCTGCAAACCAGTAGACAAATCATCCTGACCAATAGATTCTATGACAGCTCTGCTGTTGCTTACCCATTTGGTAAGCCTGAATCCACCTTTGCTACAAAGCTCTTTCACATCAGCAACCATAGGAATAGCAACCTCGTCAGAGTTGAAACTGTTGATGTAGTCGTCAACATAGAAGGAATTCAGAATGCTATCTGACACCTCCGCAGAAAACAAATCGCTATTGTCTTCAGCAGTCTTACGAAGAGCGAAGTTGGCACAGCTAGGGCTTGAGCTTGCCCCAAAAATGTGGACAACCATCTGATATTCTACAAGAGGTTTGGAAAAGTCACCATTTTCCCACCACAGGAAGCGTAAGAAAGAGGCGTCTTCATCAGGTACGCGAACCTGATAGAACATGGATTCCACGTCCCCGGCGACAGCAATGCTCTCTTGTCTAAACCTTAACAACACTCCCATGAGTGAGCTTGTCAAATTGGGACCAGGTAACAATTGTTCATTCAACGATGTTCCACCAAAGGAGGCACCACAGTC
>NMRB01000066.1:309849-337609 GCA_002633025.1 Notospermus geniculatus
CAAATCACGGCATATAAACTACAGAGAATTCTCACATCTCGAGTTGCAAAACAAAGACTAAAGCACCCCCGGGTAAGCACTAAAGTCCAATCCAAGCAAACGTCATTACTTCTATGCCATCACTATGCCATCAAACATGATACGAGATAACACGTGAAAATATTACATAAGGGTACTTTCCCAAGAAGGAACTGTTTTTTACTTTAATTTTTATGAAAGGACTATTCCGTGTGGTTCAAATATTGAAAGGCTAGGTAATACATAGGTAGTACATATGTATTCAAATGTACACAGTGCACCTGTGCACAAGGGTGCACAGAAGGCAACAAACTTTCAGAAAATAGGGAAAAAAGGGCTTTAAAAGTATTCAAAAACTTACCAACTTAAGTTGGCTCTCCATAAAGTAGTCAGAAGCCAAAAAGGGGTAAAACTTATCGACCAAATTCATAACAAAACGGTCCAAATGAAATAGAGCCACAGCAGAGGTGCATGCCTGCAGGGCTCCATTCAAAAAAGGGAATTGTTCAAAAAAGGGCAGTTCTTATATACACCAAACCTGAGAGACACCTATTAGAGGAGGGCTGAACTAAAAAGGGACCAAGCACCAGTTGGTCTCACTGTACAATTACAAGCAGACAGGCTGCTTCAGGGTGATTTCAAAGTTGGTGTTAACACGGTGTTTACAATGCATTAAAGCATTGTAAACACCGTGTTAACACCAATTTGAAATCACCCACTGTCCTCAGTCACAGATATGATCATATTTCATATTGACAATTTCCATATTGCTTCTACTGTTCAAAAATCAAGCAACCGACGACAAACTGACAACAGTATGTTGGCCTAGGCTACATACCTGGCACGACTCAAAAGATATTGACATTTTTATACGCACTATAGTATTGGGTCTAGACGGGTTCGGATACACAGCTGGCACTTTACTTCTACCTCGAATATGGCTACCGGGCGGCCATCTTGGAAAAGGGCCTACCGTGAGACACGGTTGGGAAAAGAACTATTTCTATATAATATTGTTACAGCGTAGTCCTGGTAACTAGAAAATTCCTCCTGTTTTATTTGAAGATGGGTGTGCTGAACACATAGTTATCCCTATACAGTAGATTTCGACTTAGACTATAAATATGGCCGCCAGTCTGTATATGCCAATTTGGCCCATTGCCATATGTCAAGAACAAAACATGCGGTAGGTAGAATGTTCTAACATGCCGATTCGATTTATCCTGAGAACATCAGGCGTTCTTAGTGCTCGCTCCCTTCGTCACCGCACACGAACCCCTGAGAGAATCCGCCTGAATCGGTGGAGTATCAAAGCCATTCATCCCCACCATCTCATCCCAAGTAGGCCGGTGATTGTTACACATGAACTACGCAGGTTTGAACAAAGCTGACCCAGCAGGTCAACATGAAATAACTCCAGCGGCGTATCTGTTTGGCGACGTGTGGCCTGAGAATGATATACATTCTGTGCTATGAATGTAGGAGAACTTACTTTGTTCAAAGAACTAGTATTGTCTACAATTAGAATGAAAGGAACATTTGTCATGACCATATAGGGAATGTGGTTAGAAACAGGTAAATAGAATTGATTAGACTACACTTGGTTACAACATGTGAATTGAATAATGACTCACAACCTTCTATTTGGTTTCAATGGATTCCTGACCCCCAGAACATATGTCTAGACACCAAAATTATCAGCCTATGTTCAATATAAAAGAAGTTATCATGACCAGTTTCAAGTAATGGCGGCGATCTTGGACGCCATCTTTAATTGTCGGAAGACCCCGGTTGGGGTCGAAAATTCGCAAACACTCTGGAAATTGCCTTTTTATTTATCATTTAATTGTCGGAGGTGTATTCTGACAAGGGAAGTAGTCTTAATGGATCCCTTGAACCCCAAATCCTATGTCTAGACAGCAAAATAATATTGTATGGTGAATATGGAAGAAGTTATGACCAGTTTCATGTAATGGCGGCCATCTTGGACGCCACCTTTATTGTCAGAGGTGTATTCTGACATGAGAAATGGTCTTAATGGATTCCTTGAACCCCAAAACCTATGTAATCATTGTATGGTGAATATGAACGAATTTATGAATGAAGTTAACGTAACGGCAGCCATCTTGGATTTACAGTTACGTAATATATTACCGACATTGAAAATAGTCTTACTGGATTCCGTGACCTCCAAAACCTATGCCTAGACACCAAATTTATGAGCCTGTTGTAAATATGAAGGAAGTTATGACTGATTTCATGTAACGATGGCCATCTTGGACTTCTCAAAATGCTTATGGGTGACCGGAGTCCACCCGGTGGAATCTGAAAACTGATCCCCAGGGCTACTCAAATCCATCAGGAAAAAAACTATATAAGACATTTCCGGGTCCAACCCTACTTCTGCCGGACTAATTGTGCTTTCCCACAATATCAAATTTACATTATTTATCTTGCGTATATTTCGAGACAGAATTAGGCCAAATGGTGATTTCTGTGGAAAACTGGTCATGAAACCTAAATGCTGAATATCTGTATGGTACAGGGTGACCCCCAAAAAATGAGACCCATGAACATGTTAATAAAAACTTTAATTTTCAGGCTACAGCAAACAAACTTCACACATGTTATCTCAACTTAATGCACGGCCTGCACACCAAGTTTCATTAGTCAGGGCTTATCACTTTCCGTTTAATGACGTCTTTCCATAATGTGCTCAAGATGAGCTCCTCGGCGCTGGCGGCACACTTGAACACGACGCGCGAAGTTCTCAATGGCTCGAACGCACTCCTCCTTTGGAATCTCACGAATCTTCGCAGGTATGGCCTCCTTCAACTCGTGAATGTTTTTGGGATTATTCCTATAGACATTGTCTTTGAGGTAGCCCCATAGGTAGAAATCCGGGGGGTTCAGGTCTGGCGAGTGTGAAGCCCATTCAGGGTCACACCTCCGACTGATAAGTCGATCCTGAAAGTGTTCGCGCAGCCAATTCAGCGAGTCCTTATAAACCCCCTTCGTCGGCCGAGTACAGCCCAAAACTTGCGGAGGACCCCTAGGTAACGCTCTGTATTCACAGAGACTGCACGCTCGTTCTCATCCTCAAACCAGAATGGCCCGATGATTCCATGTGTTGATATCGCAACCCACGCAGTGCACTTAACGGAATAGGGTTATTTCACTAAAGACGCGCGCTAAGACGCCGCGCGGTAAGACCAACCCTCGTCGACCACCTCATTGAATAGGACAACATTGATTGGCTCTCGCGGACCTAACAATGTCAACGACTCGCCCCGCCTCCTCTACAATGACTATGAATGACCAGCGCCAGAAGGGCTGTGCGAGCGAATGGTAAACAAAGTCATTGTACAATATTAAACTCACGCTGGCATTAAGGGCCATATTCATAAAGGGTGTTTTTCTCTTAGACGCGACTAACTACCAAAAACGCTGACTAAACAGGGGATAATCGCACGTTCAAGTTAGACATGTTAGACAGCATTTCATAAAGAGTGATAAGATCAAGAGACGTTTANCTGGACACTTGTAAGTTTCAATTGTTCTATCAATAGGCCTTCAATTCTAAAGGGAAAGGGATACCTCTTATTCCGGTTCAATGGACAGCCCTGGACAAAGACCAAATCTTACTTTGATTCAAACGACTGTGACATATGCTGTAAATATTCATGAATGGAAACTTAGGCATTAAAATCACAATGCCGAAATCTACTTATTGGCTTTGGTGTGCCTAAGTCACGTCTTCATAATCATTATTCACACACCTCTATTTTCCATAATCAGTGTATGGCTGAACAAGTTAAAAAGGGCCCATCTCAAGCCCTACGCAACTGTTTTGCCGACAAGAGCCAACAAAAGTCACTTTTTTGAGAAACTGAGGTGGAATTTGATGGCGTAATCTTTGCGGATTGTTTTCAAGTGTTGCTACACACTGGTCGGGCGTGAGAAAATCCAAATTGGCATGGAAATAAAAAAGTTGATTTTGGACTTTTTTTCAGCGCCTGATTACATAATGTCAGACTGATGCTGCAGAACAGGTTTGTGTATGGAAGATGCAGAAAAGACTGAAGTATTATTTGCTGAAAACCGCATCAAATTTCTTCACTTTATAAGGAAGTTATGGTCGATTAACGATGGAGATAAACTTTTGTCAATGACTGTACATCTAATAAAAGGATCACGACTGTTTGTACCTAGCGCTTTGTGTACATGTCTTTCTCTCGTAAAGCATTGATGACCATATATGGCAAAGGTTGTGGTTAGTTTGCGGTTTGAGGTCAAAAACCTGGAGCACTAAACTAGACGTGCACAAACAAGTATTCTCCCCGCAGATTCAACCTTGATTAGTTAAGAAGTGACGCTAAAACGTTACAGAAGCTTTTCTTGATCCGTCAAGAATAAACGGTGATTTTTGACTTTAACCTGTTTTCAATAGAAATTCATTCCTCTTTTGGCATTGTTCGCCCTTCATAATTTGTGTGAATGGGAGGTACGTTGTATTGTATTTCATTGTGTAGGCCTACTCGAAACGGGTGCCGATAATTAGAAATATTCGCAAACTTATTCTTCATGAAGCAATCGACATTAGCTTAGTGACATTAGCTTAAAAGTTCATGCTAAATAGGTATAAACGATAAAGAGGAAGGGCCTGGCGCCTTATTTCCAGTTGTTACCGCATGGTGTCAGCAGCGCATGGGACCTCACAGCTCATTAAAATTGAGAATAAAATCCTCTTCAAACGGTCGTGATGGAGAATAAACGGTGATTTTGACTTTAAACCTGTTTTGAACAGAAATTCATTCCTCTTTTGGCATTGTTCGCCCTTTATAATTTGTGTGAATGGGGAGGTACGTTGTATTGTATTCCATTGTAGGCCTACTCGAAACGCGGGCCGTTAAATAGAAATGCTGGCAAAGAGATTCTTCATGAGGCAATCGGCATTAGCTTAGTGAGAGATCCCTCTACAAAGTTACAGAATGATTTTTTAAAGATAGCCTTTTACTGTCAAAAAATGGCATGAAACTTTGATATGGGCGTACACATGGATTTTCGGCCTGTTGTAAGGTCGTTCTAAATAAGTATAATTTATACTATAAAGAGGAAGGGCCTAGCGTTTGACGGAATGATTATTACCAGTTGTTACCGCTTGGTGTCAGCAGCGCATGGGACATCACAGCTCATTAATATTGAGAATAATTTCCACTTCAAACAGTCGTGGGACACACGACGGAGATTTTATTTGACCTACTTTTCAAAGTTCAAAATTTTGCCTTTTAGTGGCACGTTTCGCAAGTGCTTGGGCTTTTGACCTGAAACTTGGTACGTATACACCCCTATGCCAAATGACCTATGACACCAAGTTTCGGTCCGATTCGATTCTTGGCTTGGCCACCAGGTGGCCAAAACCAAAGCTCAAAGCCTCCTGAACTGTTAACTGGATTGTCTCCAATTTTTTGTCAGAGGTGTATCTAATGAGGATATATGACATTATGAAAAGAGTTTTTGATTTTACCTACTTTTTACAGTCACAGAGGTCAAGTTCCAAATATAGCCATTTTAGTGGCATGTTTCATGGCTATAAATGGCCCTATTCTAACACGGTGTGCTCATATGTGTACTGTAGAGCAAATTTTTGTCCAATGGGAATGCAATTAGTGGTTACTTACCACGTCTTGGAAAATCGACTTTGGCATATGTCATAAATTCTCAAGCTAGAAATTTGAAATTTTGACTGTAATCATGACCCTGGAACTCACGGCCTGGAGCATTTCGATTTTACATTATTGTCATTTGTTCTTCTGGTACGTTCACACAGGTGAGCACATGGTCCATGGACCATTTCATTCCTGCTGCATACAAATTTTTCTACACAATTTCCCTGTTGATGTATGAAAATTCCCATTTCTTGACAATGAATTTTGTTTTTAATTGGTGTTCTTAGTTCTGCAACATAAAAAAGTACGTCCTGCAATTGTTTTGCCAGTGAGCCAAACACACTTTTGTTTTGTTCATGGTGTACTTTCATTCTCCTTCTTTTACTACATTAAGGCGGGGGGGCTACCTATGCCGACTTTATTGACGCTCTTTGAAAACAAGCGTCCTAACATATTCATGACAAAAAGTAACTAATTGATGTCAACAAAATGTTTTAGCTACAACCTTTATGCTCCCGTTCTGTGAAAGAATTCATTGTTCATTTTGACCAATTACGATGGAGTTAATTAAGTTATAACAAGTTGTCAAAATTTGAGTTCGCAAACACAGGTCCATGCCAGGCAAAAACGGCCCTTTTTTCCAGTCAAGGTTTTCTCTATTGATTTGTCTACTTTGGGGCATACTCTTTGAGATAAGCAATCAAAGGATGTTTTGTATGCTCTGGCATAGCAGCTAAACCCAAACGACCACCAACTCGGAGCAAATTTCCATCAAGAACTGGATCCAATCGTGAAAGTTTGCTTGACTTCTTAATTCGACAGGTACCTGACAACAATGCGCTGTACTCATCTGAGAAGGAATCGCGTTGAACATTGCTGATTATTGCTACTTCAGCATCCTGTAAATCTTCAACACTCAAAGGCCTAAGCAGATCAGATGATCCAGGATCCATCATACCCTGTCTCGCTCTCACACGGCGAAGCAATTCCTTCTTTACCCTAAGAATCCAAGCGACCGAGGATTTCAATTTTGGCCAAGAAGAATGGTAACTGAAAAGCTTCTGAACAGGAGAAACATTCTCAACCTCGGCATCCATGTTGCTCAAATAGCATTTGATCTCAGGGTCCACGTCAGAATTGCTCGGATCCTGATCATAGGCGAAGGAGGGCCAGTCGTTTTCTGCTTGCCATAAGAAACCAGGACCATTGATCCAAGTTTCATTCTGAAGGAGGTCATCAGCTGATTGACCCCTGGATGTAACATCAGCGGGATTGAGCTTTGACCCAATGTATGACCATTGACAAGGTTTGGAACCTTCGTGAATAATTTGAAGGCGATTAGCCACGAAAGTTTTGAACCGGGATTTCCTATTGTTGATGAACTTGAGAACAGCTGTGCTATCTGTCCAAAACCTTGAATCTTCAAACTCAAATTCCAACTCATCACGTAGCATCTTATCGACCAGTATAGCCACGGTAGCCGCAGTCAATTCCATTCTCGGAATAGTGCTTTGTTTCAAAGGTGCTACCCGTGCCTTACTAGTGATAAGGGCACAGTGAATTCTACCTTCAGAATTGACCAATCTCAGAAAGCTCACACACCCATAACCAGCTCCAGAGGCATCAGAAAAATGACACAACTTGGCAGATTTGACCTCTCCAAAATCCTTCGGTTTCAAACAGCGATCTACCTCAAAAGTAGAGAGCTTAGGCAAGTCATTAAGCCACTCTTGCCATTCATTCAACTGCTGTTCAGGAATATCATCATCCCAACCTACTTTCTGTCTACACAACTCTTGTGCAATGATTCTCGCCTTCAAAATGAACGGGGAAATGAGTCCAAGCGGGTCATAGAGTGAGTTTATGACCGACAACATACCTCTCCTATTCATAGGTTTTTTCTTGTCAAGCGTTCTAAACCTCAACTTATCAGACTCAGGGTTCCACTCAACCCCTAAAGCTTTCTCAGTTGGCAAACTATCATGCTCAAGATTCAAATCCTGCAAACCAGTAGACAAATCATCCTGACCAATAGATTCTATGACGGCTCTGCTGTTGCTTACCCATTTGGTAAGCCTGAATCCACCTTTGCTACAAAGCTCTTTCACATCAGCAACCATAGGAATAGCAACCTCGTCAGAGTTGAAACTGTTGATGTAGTCGTCAACATAGAAGGAGTTCAGAATGCTATCTGACACCTCCGCAGGAAACAAATCGCTATTGTCTTCAGCAGTCTTACGAAGTGCGAAGTTGGCACAGCTAGGGCTTGAGCTTGCCCCAAAAATGTGGACAACCATCTGATATTCTACAAGAGGTTTGGAAAAATCACCATTTTCCCACCACAGGAAGCGTAAGAAAGAGGCGTCTTCATCAGGTACGCGAACCTGATAGAACATGGATTCCACGTCCCCGGCGACAGCAATGCTGTCTTGTCTAAACCTTAACAACACTCCCATGAGTGAGCTTGTCAAATTGGGACCAGGTAACAATTGTTCATTCAACGATGTTCCACCAAAGGAGGCACCACAGTCAAAAACTACTCGCAACTTATTCTTAGTTGGGTGAAAAACACCATGATGCGGTAAATACCACTTTGTGCCATCATTTCTGTCCAACTGCTCATTTGGTACGACTCTGGCATAACCTTTAGCAAAGATTTTGCTCATGAATTGAGTGTACTCCTTGTGATACTCAGGATCTCTAATGAAACGCCTGCGCAGCAATGCCACACGCTGTTCAGCTAACGATCTATTATCAGGCATGTTCACCACATCATGTCTAAAAGGAAGACCGATAACATAATGGTTATCCTGAATTCTCGCTGATTCAGAAACCCTTTTCAGAAACTGCTTGTCCTCCTGAGAGTGCTCAGGTTTATCATCAACCACGCGCTCGCTGAAATCTAGGTTAAACAGATCCTGAATCTGTTTCTCCAAATCATCATCCTGAGAAACATCAGAAGACGCACCTGTTCTGTTGACCAATTGCTCGGAACTCTCGCTTGAATTCCTTAAAGGACCGTTTATTGACCAACCTAAGACTGTCCTGATGGCGTAAGGACCTTCATTTTGACTAGGAATCACCTCCCAGGGCTCTAGTGCCTTTGGAACATTAGTACCAAGTAACAAATCCACATCAGCATCAAGGTGGGGAATTTCAATCTTGTCCAAATGTGGCCAACTGTCTGAGTCACTTTGAGTGGGAATGTCTTTCCTATCAACAGGCATCTGTGGTTGAGTGTACAGATTTGGTAATCTAATGAAGGGACCACCATTCAATGCAGACACCTCAAGACCGCCTACTATGCAACTACTGACTAGTTTAGACTGATCAGACATCGTGTTCAACCTAATCGTAGTACTCTGTCCTACCAGACCAAGATCTTGCATCAACCTTTCTGAACAAAAAGAAGAAGTACTTCCGGTATCTAAGAAAGCGTACGTGTTCATACATTTTCCACTATCGACAGCTTTCACAGTTACAGGGACTAATGGCAAAGCACAATCAGATCTAGAGTTTGAAGTGAAGCCATTCTTCACCTCGAACACAGGCTTAGAATTTTCAGCAGATTCTTTGGTTTCCCAATGTAGAACTGTGGGGTGTTCATGTGAACAAAGCTGACATTTTAGCTTCTTCATGCAAGCCTTGCTAACATGACCATGACTCAAGCATTTGAAGCAAAGCCCCTTACTTTGTAAGAATTTGATTTTCTCATCATGAGGTTTGCGTCTCAATTGTCTACAATTTTCCAAGGTATGATTCTGCCTATTACAATACAAACAGCCACTCTGAGATGCTGGAGCTGACTGGGCATTGGAAGAGGCAGCAACCGTTGAATTGAGACTTCGACTTTGAAAGGGCTTGGCCTCAGGATTCAACTTGAGTTTACCCCCCCTAGAATTGTCAGATGAAAAAGTGTTGACTGAACTTTCGCAACCTTGTTTACCCGACTCTGATTTCTCAGCACTGATAGCGAAGGAACTTCCCTTCTTGACCTTTTCTTTCGGTTTTGAAGACTTTGGTTTGGGGTCAGAAACAATATCACCAACCACTGGATCATTCCTAATGTCAGCTTGGAGCACTACAAACTCGACCAAATCATCAAATTTAACATCCCTTTTCTGAGAGACAAAGTAGTACATGTACTTCTTACGCCAAGCATCCCTAAGCTTGTAAGGCAACTTCATTACAAGAGCTTTCAAATTCTTAGGGTGGTCAAGCTCATTGTACCTCATACCCTTCAAACTGTTTGAACAAGTTTGCAAAAACAGAGAGTATTTCCTCAGAGAAACAGCATCCTCTGAGGGAATAGGATCAGGTTTCCAACCCAAAGCCTTCTCAACAAAAGCTTTCGAAATTCGATACTCATTTCCAAAATTCCGCCTCAACAAGTCCTTTGCTTTCTGGTAACCCTGAGCTGGATCCATATGCAAACAACTACGGACAATTTCCCTAGCGTCACCACTGGTGTACTGTTCAAGAAAATAGAGACGATCTCTATTACTGTCAGTCTTACCCTCGACACTATGTTCAAATGCATTAATGAACAACTGAAACTCTAATGGATCACCAGAAAACACTGGAATTGTTTTGGTGGGCAAAGAGGCCTTCAAATTCTGCTTATACACAGACTCAGTAATGACATTCTGTTTCTCCAATACAGACTGCAAACTGTTCATGAACAAACCAACCTGAGTGTCACTGAATTCACTTGAGCCACTACTGGCCTGACTGGCGTTATCATTCAATTTTGATTTGATACGAACTTTAGGTTTGCACCCAGGCTTAGCCTTGTCACCCTCAACCCTTGACTGAGAGACCTCAGGCTTCACCTTCATATGACCTATATAAGAACCATGATGGCTCACACTGAGCCTACTTTCCATTTCGTGTAATCTATGCCTAGCCTGGGACAACATCAGTTCGCGCTCTTCTAATTCCTTCTTCCCAGACCTAACCATCCTTTGCTTTCTGGTAACCCTGAGCTGGATCCATATGCAAACAACTACGGACAATTTCCCTAGCGTCACCACTGGTGTACTGTTCAAGAAAGTAGAGACGATCTCTATTACTATCAGTCTTACCCTCGACACTATGTTCAAATGCATTAATGAACAACTGAAACTCTAATGGATCACCAGAAAACACCGGAATTGTCTTGGTGGGCAAAGAGGCCTTCAAATTCTGCTTATACAAAGACTCAGTAATGACATTCTGTTTCTCCAACACAGACTGTAGACTGTTCACGAACAAACCAACCTGGGTGTCACTGAATTCACTTGAGCCACTACTGGCCTGACTGGCGTTATCATTCAATTTTGATTTGATACGAACTTTAGGTTTGCACCCAGGCTTAGCCTTGTCATCCTCAACCCTTGACTGAGAGACCTCAGGCTTCACCTTCATATGACCTATATACGAACCATGATGGCTCACACTCAGCCTACTTTCATTTCGTGTAATTTATGCCTAGCCTGGGACAACATTAGTTCACGCTCTTCTAATTCCTTCTTCCCAGACTTAACCTTCTGTTTGGCAGACTCCACTTCACCTCTCAGCTGAGCAACACAAACGTCATCATCCACACTAATGTCACCAGGATCACTTCCTGAGGACGATTCGTCACTACCTTCATCCGACTGGTATTCTAGGTTTGCCTTCCTCTCCACATGCGCAACAGAAGAATCGTAATCTTTGATCCAGGACCGAACCTTGTCCCTCATTGGAACATCACTAACTTGTTTCCTGATTTCCTTCCTCGCAGAAGTCAAGGCCTTCCTATCAAGCCAATTAGGACTCTCCATTTTCGAACGTCACACGTCACAAACAACATCCAAACCGACGTAATATCGAACTTCCAATCTTTAAGTTGTTGGATAAATGTGGTGACCAAACAAAAAACGCCAACCCAAGTGTTCGGATGCATCATATTTTATCGGTAAACGTCTTTATTTTCCAAGTTCAAAATTTCCAACTCAAATATTGACCAAGGTTTGACGACCTAGCAAGATGACGAAGCAGTAGATGTCGATAACGATAACGATGTTGTTAAGATGATGATGATCTAACTGAAACATAAGAACATCTGTAAGTTCCAAATATGAAGTGACAAATATTAGCTTAGGCCTACAGCTATCCAAATCACGGCATATAAACCACAGAAAATTCCCACATCTCAAGTTGCAAATCAAAGACTAATGCACCCCCGGGTAAGTACTAAAGTCCAATCCAAGCAAACGTCATTACTTCTATGCCATCACTATGCCATCATACATGATACGAGATAACACGTGAAAATATTACATAAGGGTACCTTCCCAAGAAGGAACTGTTTTTTTTTACTTTAATTTTTGATGAAAGGACTATTCCGTGTGGTTCAAATATTGAAGGCTAGGTAATACATAGGTAGTACATATGTATTCAAATGTACACAGTGCACCTGTGCACAAGGGTGCACAGAAGGCAACAAACTTTCAGAAAATAGGGAAAAAGGGGCTTTAAAAGTGTTCAAAAACTTACCAACTTAAGTTGGGTCTCCATAAAGTAGTCAGAAGCCAAAAAGGGGTAAAACTTATCGACCAAATTCATAACAAAACGGTCCAAATGAAATAGAGCCACAGCAGAGGTGCATGCCTGCAGGGCTCCATTCAAAAAAGGGAATTGTTCAAAAAAGGGCAGTTCTTATATACACCAAACCTGAGGGACACCTATTAGAGGAGGGCTGAACAAAAAAGGGACCAAGCACCAGTTGGTCTCACTGTACAATTACAAGCAGACAGGCTGCTTCAATGGTACTGTGGTAGCTAAATATGCATGTATTATTCTTTATGTATGTGCTGCTGCTTTGTAGTCCGAACACTGCCTCCTGTTGCTCATTTGCAGAACTGACGGCCGCAACAAGAGTCAGATGAAGCCTATCGCGGGGGGCCTATTTTGATTGGTCCGTCCATCTCCAGGTCGTGTTTTGAATACATTTAGTGCACGGCAATCGTATCGCTTGACAACGCTGCTCTCAGGCATTTTACTTGCTGTTTCAACCAGCTACACTCGCAATCACGCTCTCTGTTCACTCTTACCCAGACAAACATTAAGAAAACCGCAATTTGTTATCAAAATCACGAAAAATATTCCTCTCGAAAAGCCGAATCGGCGAATGCACAGCATCGCCATCTTTACAGTTTGAGGTCACGTGATACGGGAACCACCAATCCGTGATCTGATCATGCTGATGACGTAGAACCAAAATCTGGTTCTTCGGTTACTCATCATCTGACTCTGTATTAGCGTCCAGCAGATTCTAAAAATAGCAATACGAGTCAGACGTTCGGACTACTGCTTTGGGATGGTGGATGCTGGCCATGTTTAGCATTGCCACTGATACATGTCATGTCATGATGTTCTGCCGTGTGGAGGCCTATGTCCTATTTCATGCTGTCTTAGTCCTGTTGTTCTCAATCTTAGGCAGTTACTCAACTATTGAAGATACGGAAATATTGGTCAGCAAATATTTAATATGTGCTCCCTTTGTTCTTTTCTTTGCAGACGTCCTGTCTTGGTGCTTCCTTCAGTCGAAGAACACTTGAAAAATGAATTACAAAAGAACTTGCAAAATAAATCACAAAAAAACTCACAAAAGAAATAACAAACGAACTTGCAAAAGATCAGCATTGTCAACATTTACCTGATACGAAACATCATTCTCTTGTAAATCTCCTGTTCTCAATAAACAACAAATTTACACACGTCTTCTCCACCTCGAAAACAATTCCCAACTGCTGTCGCCACTCCAAACAACTGTTACAAAGTCAGCTGAGCGCAAGGCCCATGGGTCTCTTGTTTTTAAAAGATAGCTGTTGGCAGTCTGCTTCCTGCACGCAACGATTTAGACATCTGATTGGTTAGTTGCTGTCACATGGCACTTGATTCGCTCCGATGTATCTTTGCATCATCCCGGTGTGATAGGAAAGAAACGGACACTTTTTAACGGATGCATTCGTTATGCTTACACCTGAAGGTGCCTAAGCTTTCTGTCAAATTCAACTTGGTGCACGGCTTTCAACTCGACAATGAGTTAACAAATTGCTTAGAACGCACAGCTATTTAAATTCATCATAATTGGCAGATCTGTATGCTTGATAAGCTGGTCTGTATTTATTGAAGGGAGAAGCCAATAATTTTCTACGGCTGCCTCCACAGACATTTGTACATGCAAAATAGATGACGTCAATGCAACGTGAGTGATAATTAATTATGCATAATTTAACACATTCCAATGCCGACCGGGCATGTTGAAAGTTTGTGATACGGTTGAAGATTTTGTGACTGGTTTTGTAGAAAACTGATCCAACTGAAAAAAAATGTGTTTTTTAAAATTACTCTGAAAAAAAACTACGATGTTCCGGGTACTACTCATATCCTCGCCCTCTACTTATATTGCATTCCCCCACGTGAGAGACGGTCGCCCGAGATCTCGAAACGACTGAGTCCAATACTCCCAAGGGGCCTTTCTGCTGTGGTTTTCGTGAGGGACTGGGAAAAAGGACACAACAGCCCATGTTACCGTATCTTCTGAATTCATCAAAATATGTTACCAGTTGGACTTAGTCATATTTGTGGCTCCCATGTGACCGTCTTTCAAGTGGGAGAATACAGTATGTAGCCGACCTTTCAAGAGGAAAGGAAACACCAAGAGAGCCAGATTCGGTCCAGTTTTTCGAGCTGCAGACCCTATTTTACATGTATATAGGCAAATCGAGGCCCGAATCATGAACAATTTGGGGTTTGTGGAATAAAACATGGCGCACATCTGCGACCAAAATCATGCGATCACCGGCGAGACTGGCGACGACGTCGCAGGCAATCATCGGGTGCGAGGTCGCTCGCCGACCACACTTGCGACCATTTCAGTGAACCACCCGCAAACAACAGACGACCTCCGGGGTCGCTTCGGCATTGTTTGCGGACGAAAGTTTCATCGTTTTTTGTATCGGTCGACTAGTCGCAAAGTAAATCGGCCTTTGGGACCGAATGTTGAATTTTTGGTCACTTGATGCGATCGAAATTCTTTGGTCTCCGTTGGCCATTGAAACCGTTAGTCAAAATACCTGTTTGAGATCGCATACCGTGCTCCTTTAACATACCTTCTTGGTAGTAAATCTCTTGAACCTCAGCAGCTGATAAAATGACTGGATATATCTCGAATTGGGCCATCTTTCCGATGAACCCAGTATTCCGGTATGCAGAGTGGAGTGCTAGATGTATAGCCTCCTTCCCGTAGTACCTAGACCCTTTCTCACGTTCTTTATGAACAAACTTCCGTTTTTTCCCATCAATATAGAACTTTATGTTGTCTTTTTCGAATGTTAGAACGTAAAAATGCCATCCTTTATCTTCAAACTGCCGCACGCTTACAAAAACGACCCACCGGGTTGGATAACGTCCAATCGCAATCCCAATACGGTGGTATTGGTCAAGACCAACAGATACAACGCCTGTTTGCGATCTGTGCTGGAAAATCATAGATACTTCCGAAATGTGTTCTTGCTTCGCATAAAAGGATATACTAAATTTCGGTAGTTTGAATAAACCTGTGAAGGGAATGGTCGCCCGGGCAAGGTGGTCGTTAAAAGAAAGGACTGTCCCAAATTTATATGATTTCACAAACTTGGCATTTCCACTTCGCCTAGAACGTAAATATGAGATGTCTTGTTTCATTAACTCTTGTATTTCATACTTACATGTGTACATATCATGGCCTCCCATGTATCTCTACTACCTCATACTTCGTACGTACAAACCCATGGAGAACTTTGCTCGATCTGTGTTTCCCCATCGGATTCTCACTAGTCCATCTGGCCTGACGCCCATTTGCCTGGTTTGAATCCATTACATTTCCCGCTTCTGCGGAGCTCAGAGCCTCAGCCAATCATCGGTGTGCGGAGGCAAATCGACGTGCCAATCAAAATCCGTGTTACAAATGTGTGCGGTAAGAGAAGAGGAAGTGCCGAACAGCGATTTGTTCCACGAGTTCTGATTGGCTCGGAGGCGGAGTCATGTAGGGATCAGAATCATTAATAATTAATGAGTTAAAGGGCCTCTAGAGGCAGCTTTTTAGTGCATATTGATATGATTACTAACACAGAATTGGTTGCATGAGGATGCACCTTGGGCATCATTTTTTAAGTAAAATTTCATCAATGTCAATATTTGATCCACAATCCATGAGTTCATGGTTACTGGCGCCACCTGTTGTATAGTTGCAGTACTGATAGTAGCCTAATAGCGAGCTGCCTCTAGAGGCCCTTAATGCACAAGATGACATGATTGGGACAAAGCTAAAGATTCAGTCGATGGCATTGTTTGGACAAGATTTGTTTCCATCGCACCTCGAGTTGCCATACACCAGTCAGGACACTTGTTAGCCAACCTCGTGGCAACACGCAAGTTAAACCAACCGCTGTATATTTTGTGGTTGGAAAGTATTAGGAACGTGGACAGTCACAAATATGTCCGGCAATGAGATACCCGCGTGACAATCTTTGCTACGCGGTGGCGCTGCGATCAATCGACCCGTCGCGACGTCAATGACGTCATTTAAACTGTTGATGATTGTTGCATCATGAAAACTTGACCTGTGCATTTTTCATGTTTTTCTACAGGAATTGATCAGGCAAAAACGTCTTTATTGCTATCCTATCAATTCCTTTGAAAGAAGAAAGCAGGGTGAGAAATTTTCATCCGACACAGGATGATGTAAGTTTTACTGTCAGGCGACCAAAACGAGTGGGTTGTTTTCACGCCAGAAATAAATGAAGTAACGTTAGAAAAATGCCATTTTGCGCACACCGATCGCAGAGAAAAAATAACGAAATCTTCTAAAGCAGAGAAGGTAGGTCATGTAGGTGTGATCTTCACATATAAAAGTGATAAACAAATCCACCTCGTCGAGATCACGGTTTGCTCGGACGCCGCACTCCTCGAAAGGGCGGACGAGAAGCTGACGAGACTGACCTTGACGCAACCCACCAGGGATTTCGTGTCAATGTGATCCCTATCGCTGTGGGGACGCTCGGTACCCTCAAGTCCGTGCTTAGAGAGGTCAAGGGGCTAGACAGTCTAGTCAAGAGTGAGGGTGCTTTTCTAAGGGAGGTCCAGAGGGCGGCCATCTTTGGCTCGGCCATGACCATCAAGCGCCATGTCGCTCAGTGAGTGCTCCAGGAACTGGCAGCAGGCCATCACAGGCCTCTGGAGAGTTGGTCAGTGGGGTATTCCGCGTAAAATCGGGGGAAAGTGAGCAGACAATGGCCAAATCTATACTATATTATATAAAAAGACAAGGTAAGCAACTCTTCCGACCCGATTTCAGCGAGAAACATCCAAACTTCATCGCGCCGCCAGAACATGAAAACATCGTCGAATCTCAACAAACTTACTCACCGATCATGCAGTGACATCTATATTTCCACAAACAATCCACTTTACTGCGCAACTTTGAATTCAAAGGCCTCAATTCGCACCATTAATTTCATAATTTTATGGAAGAGTCTACCCTTCGACCCGGCCTCCATTACCGACGTCACTGCCGCGAGTCGTTCGACAGTGACTTGGGCATGCCGGGATAAAGCATTGGGCGCTTCTGATTGGTCAATATTGTAAATAAAAATATTTTACAACTGCAACGCCAATCAGAATCGTGCAACCGGCATCCTTGGGCGACTCGCGGCAGTGACGTCGGTAATGGAGGCCGGGTCGAAGGTTAGATTCTTCCATAAAATTATGAAATAAATGGTGCGAATTGAGGCCTTTGAATTCAAAGTTGCGCAGTAAAGTGGATTGTTTGTGGAAATATAGATGTCATTGCATGATCGGTGAGTAAGTTTGTTGAGATTCGACGATGTTATCATGTTCTGGCGGCGCGATGAAGTTTGGATGTTTCTCGCTGAAATCGGGTCGGAAGAGTGTTGCTTACCTTGTCTTTTTATATAATATAGTATAGATTTGGACATTGTCTGCTCACTTTCCCCCGATTTTACGCGGAATACCCCACTGACCAACTCTCCAGGAGGCCATCAACCGCCAAGGCAGACGCTGCAGGACATGTAGACTCTGACAGGGTTGTAAAAGTGCAACAAGCAATGCACAGCAAGCGACAAGAGTCCCAACGACCGTCTGTCGCTCATACCCTACCCGGGTTGCATGACCTCGCGTGCACCAAAGCACGCCCAAGGACCACCAGAGACGAAACTGAAATAATGGGCCACATGAATAAAAACTAAAGTCTGGCAACATCTAACTTCGACCCAATGGAATGCGGAAGTCATGTAATGTGGCAGAGCTTTGCGGTTTTTAATCATGCCTGTCGATCATTTGTGGTCGTTCCCCTATTGTTCGCGCTGTCCACTGGTTATTCAATAGCCGCGTGTGATTAAGGTTCGTGGAAAATCCAACTATCAGTTTCCTAACTTCCGCATTCCATTGGGTCAAAGTTAGATGTTGCCAGACTTTAGCATTTGCTTGGAAGGAAATACTTCAAGCAGAAGCAGCACATGCTGAAAGGAACAGATTGTGCTTGTTTTCGTATGAATAAAGTGGACATTTTACTGCCAATGCTTTGCTGGGAAGTTTTAAGGAAGTGCATGAAGGTCATATCCCAATGTCGTTTTTCCTATGAATGGTCTGCACCGTGAACTGATGGTGGTCTATTTCGTTGTATGGTTTTGGCAATGTTCGGTGGGGTCAAACGGGTTATGTTTTGAATGCGGTGAGGACCATTTCTGCATGTCGTGTGCACGAACTGGGATTCTCACTTTTCGGTCGACTGCTGGCTGAAAGATGTCCGTGGAAATAAATTTTTTTGGCGGAATACCTAAATAGTTTTTTTCTGCTGAATAAATGATAATAAACAAGAAGTCAATCTCCAGAATTCACGAATTTTCGACCCCAACCGGGGTCTTTTTCAAGTGGAACTTTACAATCTGAAACTCTAGAAAAGACTGAGCTGAAACCCGAATGTAGAACTAAAATCTGTGTAGACAGGACAAACAAGCAATTAAGGAAAGAATAGCGACCAAGCCCCACGGGTGGCCGCTGGACAATTAAGAAGAAGCTATTTTAGCTGAAAGAAAAGGTTGAATAACTGCAGGGTTGCTCAGCCTGACCAAAAGCAGAGTGTAGGTAACTGGCGCAGAGCTTCATTTGGCTGAAAGAAAGTTTATAAATTAATAAGACATGTGTAATACATAACAAGCACAAAGCGAAAAGATGCACAAAGGTCAACACAAAGTAAAGGAATATAAAGGAAGTCAACTTCCAGATTTGTAGGAAAAAAACCCAGAATGGATAATGCAAATCAGTGAGCAATGAAAAGAACGAGGAGGATTAGAGCAAAAGAAGGGGGAAGGGGAGGGCAAAAACAAGGCCTAGACCAAGAGGGGGAGCCACGTGCCCTCCGCAACTGGAAAACCAAAACGAAATAGGCCTACCTGGGTTTATTCTGCTGAATAAACATTTTTTCTCCGACATAGAGTTAATATTTCCCCGGAATTTTCAGGCGGGGAATTAAAGTTTTTTTTCGTGAAGTTAGATTTTTCCTCGGAATTTAAAATTCCGTGTGATAAACTCAGAGAAAAATAAGGTAAAGTGTAAGGCAGATGTGCTAAGAACAGGAAATTGACCAATCGATAGGAAAAAGTGGGAGCGGATGCTGTTGTCGTTGATAAAGACCATTTACTTAAATTTCCAATCGACGTCTGGGGAAACCTTGAAAATTCGAAGGATATCCTGCCTAGCAAAAAGCGTATGCTCTACTTTATTCATACGGATACAAGGATTTACTTAATTCCGAAGCAAACAAAAGATCCTAAAAAGCATTTGCTTTATTTGAAGGAAAACCTAAATTTTCCTAGTATTTCCTACCGTTTTATTCATCCGGTACAAGTAAATGCTTGAATATCGGTAGTTAAAGCAAATGCTAGTTTTTATTCATATGACCCAATGGATTGTAGGTGTACAGAAAGGCTGACGTGGTATTTAGAAGTGTTCGGATTAGTGCAAATGTTAACGATCCATGATGAAGAAGAGTCAGTCCACAAACAGGAACATCCGGTTGGAAACAGCTGAGCAAGTCCACGGTAAAATTCGGGATATTTTTTTAATGTTCAGTACAGCCTCTGCATCTCATGGTATCAAAGGACCATTAAGTATCCTGCATCACGTCAGGCCTGTGTCCTTCGTTGTGATTCATAATTAGTGCACTGTTTGCTAATTAGTTGCGTCACGGACGTGACCTGTGCGGTGTCACGTCCGTGACGCAACTAATTACCAAACGGTGCACTAATTATGAATCACAACAAATTTAATTCATACTGGAGGCATAGAAGGACAAGAGCCTGACATGATGCAGGGTATATCATCTTTCTGTTTCTCTGGTTCCAAAATGCGCAGAAACAGCACTGAATAAGTGAAGTGTCACGTCCGATACCGTGGAATTGCCGGGGAGTATATTTACATGTATTTGTATTTGTATATTTAATTTAAAAATTTAAAAATACAAACAATGAGGAACCTGCGGAACTAACGTCAGGACGTGGCGCTGTGAGTGATGTGCCCGAGGATTCTTTTTTCTACCTTTATTTCCATTTATTTCTGGCGTGAAAATAACCCGTTTGTGTTGGTTGCCTGACAGCAAACCTTACATCATCCTGTAGCAGATGAAAATTTCTGTAATCTCCTTGCCTTTTTCCTTAAAATGAAATGGTCCATGGACCATGTGCTCACCCGTTTGAACATAATAGTGTAATGACAGAGAGAGGTGCATGTCAGTTATGAGCGATCTGGGTCAAGTCATTCCCAAGTTGCAGGACTTCAATGATTTTGGGTTTATGCCACCTGGCGGCCATATTGGATGTCCGATCGGGCCAAAACTTCACATGCACATAAAGGTCATCTAGAGGGAGCCACGTAGCACATTTGAGCACTCTGGGTCAAGTCGTTCCTGAGTTATAGCACATTTGATGACTTTCGGGTTACGCCACCTGGCGGCCATATTGGAAGTTTAATCAGGCCGAAATTTGACGTGCTTGTAAATGTCATCAAGAGGGAGGTAAATATCAAGTTTGAGCAATCTGGGTCAAGCCGTTCCTGAGTTTTAGCACTTGGATGATTTTCAGGTTACGCCACAACCCGCTACATATGTTATGTATCCTAATTAGATACACCTATGATAAAAATTTGGAGATGATCCAGTCGTTAGTTAAGGAGTTATTGCACTTTTTGTGTTTTTGGTTTTGGCCACCTGGAGGCCAAACCAAGAATCGAATCGGACCGAAACTTGGTGTCATAGATCATCTGACCTAGGGGTATATATGTACCAAGTTTCAGATATATAGCTCCAGCGGTTACGAAACGTGCCCTGCTAACGGACGACGACGACGGACGCTGACTGACGACTATAGCTCACGGGTGAGCTAATGAGGAGGTAGGTTGGCGATAAAAGCAACATTTTTAACTCATTATTCCTACAGAAAAATGTCCCAGTCACTTTTTCATGACGCAGTGTCAACACTTAAATTGACGTCAATGACGTCGCTGCGGACTCATCGCTCGTCGCGCCGACCTATCGGGATAAATTGTCACGCGGGTATCCCATTAGTGTAATGCACAAAAAGTCTTAAAATGAGTTTATCGGGCAAAATTTAAATGAACCATTAATGACAGAAATATTTTGAAATAATTGAATCAAGAGCTGAGCGCCAAATACAGCGTTAGTTAGCTGAAAAGACAATAATTGGGAAATTGGTGAAGAGCAGGAGGTAACCGGAGAACCGGCACAGTCTCTGTCACGTGAAAAATACGTCCGACCGGGGATTGAACCCAGAACCACAGAGGTGAAAGGTGCTGACGTTCCCACTGCACCACCTGGCACCCCAAGCGTTACTGGCTCCGACATGTATTCATGCAAGGGATATGACAGTGATATCAAATGAGTGATATTATCGCTTTTTGCTGTAACACAGGCTCAAAGGGCTTCACATTATCACCTAAGTCTCTCCAGAAATTTGTTTGGTGGACGTAACGACTGTGTGGGCCTACACTGGAAACATTTTTCCAACGTTCAGAGTACACTCACTGGCCATAAGTATTGCAACATTGTTTTTTTTCATAATTTCTCAGTAATCGGTCATCAGTCTTTTGATTTTTGAAATGTGGATGTGATAATTTGAAGGTTAATAAGTCTGTTGGTTCTAAAAATTTTAAGGAAAAGTGAATATATCACGGAAATGTCAGAATATCAAAATATCACCGATTTGAGATCTCGAACATTTTGAAGTGCAAGACTACCACTTTTTTACAAAATGAAGACAAGGGAAGTTCATTCACAACTGCGAAAAAATTAAGCTGAAAAGGCTCATCGTTTTCGTGTTATTTGACGTAGAAAAATGCCCAATTTTGTCAAAAATCGAGGTTTTTTGGAGAAAGGTTCAATTTTCTTGGTAACTGTGGCTTTTCATTGGATGAAACTGGCATGGTGGGACGCATGGGATGACAGCTTTACATCAGCAGCGTAATATCATGCAAAATCTCACTTTTTCAATTTTTGATAATATTTTCGATAATATCAAATATCTTTCTTCGCAGTTGATATTTTTCAATTTTTTTTCTTGTCAATCCTTCCTCATCATCAGGCTTCATTATGGTGAAAAGGAGAGAGCGATCCAGTATGACATGAAGATTTTGTCATTTTCATGTTTTGATATTTAATTTTTAAGGCTTGACATTTTCATCAGGAGTGAGATTTTTCAGTCCGTATGGCCAACACCACGTTTCGCCATCGGTCCCCCTATATATACTTGAAAATAGATGCAAAAGTAGTAAAGGCATGAGAGAAATCCAGAAAAAAACCTATGTTGCAATACTAATGGCCAGTGAGTATACAACACGATGTACAGTACGAGATCACTAGTCTTTGGCCTTCCGCGGCCCGTGTGGAATCAACCAACTTGAGACAACGACGATAGTTTGACAGAATAAAATCTACTGCAGAGTAGGTAATTATGGGAGATCCAGAATTCTTACCGCAAGTCCTTATCTTGTCCATCAAGGTTCACAGACAAGCTGGCTGTGAGTTAGGAAGAAAAACTGATGAAATATGTGCTGACATCGATGAAGTTGTGGCATTGAAACTATTAAAGTGTGATTGTTCTTGTCAGGTCCACGTTTCGTACTTAAGCCGAGGTCACAAATCCACCGGGCCCCGATTTTCCCCAGCCACCGGCTTGCCGTGGATTTTAGAGACAGTACGGGTCCATTAAGATTTTCATTTTCCTTTTCATTTCTACGGTTTTCATTCCCCCGGGGCTCAGGGGCAATCTGTTTTTACTCGCCGTACGGGCCCCGGAGTGAATATATGTGACGGGGGCTTTAGGTATAAAGGAAAATAAGCCGGCAGTGGGAATCACCATCAAGCCATACGGTTACAAAGCCTTCGGACGACGCTCCATTCCGTAGCAGAGCGTAATCCGACGGCGTGGCAATAATAGACCCTTCATGGCTGAAGATGAGGGTTCATGGCTTTACCATATTCACTTCAGTGGGAGTCAAAATAATATTTGCTTATGACGTTCATGACTTTTGTATTAGACATTTTAACAGAAGACCTTCATTTTTTTATCATGGTTGCATCTTAATGGTTCGAGTACCAAATTTAAAAGGAAAAGTTACTCTTTCTTGCTCTATCAGAGATTGTCCCGATGAAGTTAAATCAGGGGCGGGTCCAGGATTCTGGTAAAGGAGGGGGCACAGAAAGCCACAGGCGGACCGATGAAGGCAAGCGGCGAAGGCGCGAAGCCACGGCGGGTGTCTGGGGGTCTCGCAAAGAAAGTTTGAAATCAGGAAGGCCATTGGTGCGATTTCCCATCATCTGAGAAACAAATTACAATTCTGTGGCACTTCGAAAAAGGGCAATTTTTCTAATAACACTGGTCGCCGAAAAATAGGGGGCCGCCCGGATCCCCCGGTCCATGCCTCGCAAATAGCTGATTCAAAGGCTTACTCGTATTATTAGTGACACTGGTTCTCTTATGGACTAGGCTACTACTAAAGCAGTCTGGTTTAGTGAATGCTATACTTCACTGTGGCCGAATCGGTTAATGTCGTCCTGGGTATAACAGAAATATACCCAGGTTCAATGTCGTCCTACAAAACTATACCCTGGGTATAGTTCAATCTACAAAAGTATACCCAGTATCGTAGTTTTGAGCCTAGGTACGAGTTAGGAATGGATGGCCCCCATTTTGTTTCTCGCTTCAAATGAACGGCATTTTGCAATCAACATCTTCAAAATATCAGCAAATATTGTCAGATGTTGTGCTCATCGATAGCATGGGTAAACTGTTGGCATTTGTCTTAACACAATGGTCCAAACATATCGCAAGTTAAGCTCACACTTTCAAAGAAATGCGCAAACGAACAGAGCAGATCGGCGCCCCATATGTTTGTTCGGTGTCGTGCGTTCATACATCTGCGAGCCGTGCTGCGAGTACTCTTGCGGGTTTGAGTGACGATAAACGGCACGAAAATTTCTTTGATGCCTGTCGGTAGGCCTACGATAAATTAAAATGGTGCCCATCGTGTCGGGCGCCAAAGCGATGTTTTACGACTTGTCATGCTTGTGCATGGTGATCTGGCATTTGCAAGAACAATCTCGTCTTCAGGTGCTGTATCCAATCCTCGGTATACTTTTGTAGATCGAACTATACCCAGGGTATAGTTTTGTAGGACGACATTGAACCTGGGTATATTTCTGCTATACCCAGGACGACATTAACCGATTCGGCTTCACTGTGACACCCACCAATTGTTGACTGCCAGCAGCAAGTAAGGCAAACATAGCTGATGCTGGACGCGATGTTGTTTAGGTCTAATCTAGACAGTTTCGCAGCAACTACCGGTACATCACTACCGCATCTCAAATTTCATGGCATCCAAAAAACGGGCCTGGAACATGACTGACCTTTTGATACTCTACCAACAACTTGCCAAAATCCTAAGAGAGCAAAACACGCGAGGAATGTTCGTGTGTCCATTCTGTGTGTGACTTGCTTGAGTCCTGGTGAGGTCCAAGAACGTACAGGACTGGTATATTATGAGAAAAATAAGGCCTCCTGCCTGTTAGTGCGGTATGGTCTGTCAATAAAGCAGCTCCCGTAGGATTTTTGTGCTAAAGTTGATTTTTTTGCAGTTCTAGGTACTTTAGGGTCCAATCTATCAGAAATTGATGGGGTGCAAATTTTCTGACCACTAACCTCTTTGTGGGGCGTCGCCCAATTTTGCGAACTGACTTTATCGTTGGACATCAATGGACGCAACAACTGAGGTTTGTACAGGAGAATGGGAAACAATGTACAGCTAACTTTCGAATGGTTGGATTTACACCCCATAAATGTATTACCAACAGATAGAAATATGGTGCCTCGGAATCAAATAAGCCTATTCTTGGCGTTTTTAAGCGGTTTACGTAATTAGGAAATGGCGTTTTATGCATTTTGACTCATTTTGTGTTAATTTATATGAAAAACGTCACCTCTCGTTACATAACGACTAAAAACAATTAAGAATATGCCTATATGATTCAGAGGCACCATGTTTCTATCTGTTGGTAATACATTTATGGGGTGTAAATCCAACCGTTCAAAAGTTAGCTGTACATCGGGTCCCATTCTCCTGTACAAACCTCAGTCGTTGTATCCATTGGTGTCCCCCAGAAAGTGAGGGAAGGGTCAGAAAATTTGCACCCCGTAATTTTTGGGCAGTTATAACCTCACTGAAGCCAAAACAGTAAAAAATCAACTTTAGCAAAAAAATCCTACGGGAGAACATACCATGCCGCACTATGTTGGACTGGAGTGTTGCCCTATCTGTACATCTCTCTGAAGTGACATTGATAAACTGCACGTTGGAATGAGTAAGGCTTTTCAGGATTGTTTTTCGTGGACCTCCCCTGCCGTTATTGACTGTGAAGAAATTCTACATGTAGGAACAGACCGCAAAAAACTCTATGACCGCCCCGCTGCGCTCCCAATGTGTACGTCATCGTCATCCTGCTGGTAATTGAAGCAGCCTGAACCTAATAGGCCCATGGACGAAAACATGTCATTTCATGCACACCGTTAGGTTGAATTAGTAGGGCTGTCCGCCATCTTGAATGTGAGGAAGCTGACACGATGGGTCTTTGTTCAGTCTAACACTCATAATAATCATTGAAATCGACATAAAGCAATGTGAACTTGCTGCACTAAATGCTTCCATTGAGGGCGATATTGATCTAATGGTCTGTCATAAACTGGTGAAGGATGCTAAACATAGGAGACATTAAAAGATTTTCCGTTGATGAAAAAAAAGCATTGAAACAGAGTCAGAACTAACTGCTGTGAGTCAGAAATGTACTTTTTCAGAAAAGAAGGTAAATATTTTGATAAATGCACTTTTTTTCTAAAATTTTCAAATAAAACACCAAATTTTATTGGAAACTGCTATTTTGGGCAAAAAAGCAGTTATTCTGACCATTTTTTCCCACCGAATCACCACTGATCATAAGCAACACAGAAATTATGGGGTTTTTATTTCCATTGTGTTTAATCTCTCAATAATACCAGAAAAAACAAAAAAAAATTACTTCAAATGTTATTGATTGTTGTACCATTGAAATTGGTCTGAAACACAGAATCATCCCTCCAAATTGCAAGATCATAGCTCTTACAGTTTTCCCACGGATCACAAATCGCAATCTTGAATTCAAAGTGAAACAGCCCCTTTTTGAGACGAGCGGCTAATATGGACTCAATAGAGGACATATTTATTATAAGAGGTAACAGAACGCAGTGCGTCATGTAGTGAAGGCCTAATAGTTTTCTGACAGCTTTCCACCAAGCAGTGTAAAAGGAATTTATTCCACGATCGCTGAAGTTCCAAAGCACTGACCCGTAAAGTGACATGCAATAGATGAGATCAAACTTCGTAATTAGGTCATTGCCATGGATAATTCGCGCATGCGCATTTTGCCGTTTTCTTTGCACCAAGCCGGAAGTCGATGTTTTAATGGCTTTCAACGAAGGATTTGCCGGTGGGTCGCACATTTGGCCGTTTTCTGTGGGCTTCTGGCCGTTTTCTGTGGGCTTTTCGCCCAGCTTTGTGTTTATAAGTGTGTGGTGCTCCTGAAAATCGTTACCATCATGAAAATAGGGTGAGATTTACAGAAAAATTCGCCCAGGTTGGGTCTCCGAATGGACAAAAATGGCGAAGCACGTGGCCGGTCGATCGCGAATTTACCCCATTCTTCGCTCAACCTATGAGAAACCAGCGGGGAAACCAGTGATTTTCCCGTCCCTCAACTACTACCAGACCCGTTCACAGTGTAATTGAGGGCTCTTCTGCAGAAATATCGAAGAGAACCACCAAAAATGTTGCCGATTGCCGGAATCCTTCGTTGAAACCCATGAAACACACCAGCCTCCGCGTTGTCAAGGAAAATGACAACTGCGCATGTGCGGGTTGCCAAGAAATCGCCATGACGTCATAAACGACGACCTAGTTTGATCTCATCTATAAGAGCTGAATAAATTAATCTTTGTTTCAAATGAACAGTAATAAAATTTAGAAATCAACACATTTACACGATTAAAATCTGCGATACCCTTGGCAAGTTCTTGATTCCTGTCTAACCCAAAGTAATGACCGAGATGAATAGCGTTACGTTCTGCTTGTAGAGTAACATTCTGGAAAATAATTTGAATACTAGGTGGATCAAGCCTATCAACATTGAACACAAGGAACTGAGATTTACTGGCGTTAAAGGCTATTTGATATTCCTCAGAGAAGCCGTCAGCTACTTTAAAGGGACTAGGAAAATTTTTTCAAGCTTCGGTTATTACAAAATGCTAGTCTTTCATGATAAATTCCCACCGTCAATTCACTTTTTCAATTAACTGTTAATTACTGGCACCCAGACAAATCAGTTATCACCACACCATGGAGCATTCACCACGTCACTGGGAACCTAATCAACATAATAGAGTACA
>NMRB01000066.1:349938-365153 GCA_002633025.1 Notospermus geniculatus
GGCCCGAACTTATAAAAGGCGTTTTTCGCCTGTCTAACTTGGACTTGTTTAAGCCTAAACATTTGTAAGACAACTGTTAGACAAGTCTACCAAAACACTGGTGTTTATCGGAATTTCGAACAACGCAAGGACGTCGGTCTCGCTAGTCAAGTCCAACAGGTGATTAAGCATGTATCGCCGACCACACTGCCTTTGTTGAGACGATTATATAATGAATTGTAAAGGGTCACACCTTAGATAACCTCATTTACATGGCATTCGTCATAATAGGCCTATTTGCTGTTGTGACTGGATGGATAGTACACCCTTACTCAAAAGTAAATTCCCACCTAATTTTCCGGCATATTTCCTTGAATATTTTTCAAGCCACGTTTTCTTTTCATACAGATAATCTAGGGCCACTAAGACACCTTTTAAGACCAAAAAACTTGAAATTATGACTGAATCACAAGCTTAGACAACTGCAAAACAAGCCCCCTGGCATATTTTGCTATTCCTTTGTTATTTTGAGACCGTTGTCTATCTTTGGACGGCAGTTTTAAACACGTCTAAGCTAGACATCCTTCTGTAATCGCAGTTTAAGCTAGACGACTGATTTAGACTTGTCTTGGCGAGTTAGACTTGTCTAAGAGATAAACATCCTTTATAAGTTCGGGCCTAACTGTTTAGGGCGATCTCAAATCGCTTTAAAGTGCTAATGTGAACGCGCCTCATGCAGTTGTCATCGTCATCGTCATTGTCGTCGTTGTCGTCACCATCGCCGTAGCCGCCGACATCACCACCATCATCATCATTTTCACCTCGGTCCTGCCAGACCTAGCGCGTACTGTTTGTTTTGTATTCGAGCAGGTTTTCATGCCAAAAAATCTCCATTTACGATTTTATTGGTTCACGTGGGCCTATAGTCCCTATAAGTGACCATTATATTGGGTCCAATTTGAGCTTGTAACGGAATTTTCGGCACTAAAGCATAAGCGTATCCAAAGACAATGAGGTGAGATATGTTAGGTTTTATGCCTAGTTGTGTCCCGGCTATTTATTTTTGTGATTATTTCACGATTAATACGTTTTTTTTTCGGTGTTTTGTGGTTTTCTAGAGATTTCATAATTAAGAAACGATTCTGGTTGGCTAAAATCCATGCGGGGGTCACACATTCTCTCTGGGGCTCAAGGGCGGACGCACATGTGGATTTATATTTAGACATGTTAGAAGTGGTTTTGAGGTCAGTCTCTATCTTTAGCCATGGTACAAGATAGGGCGTATGAGCGTTTTCATCGTATTATGGGCTATATCTATAGTAGGTATACATGATTGAATAACGCTGGGAGTATGGTGTGAGGAGCCGTGAATCATACTCAACACACCCTTTTTGTGCGAGTACTGAGTTTGGCCTGTTTTGATAGAGAGGGAGGGTTGCTTTGTTTACGTTTTTCAGTCGGTGTGTTGGCCTGAACTGAATGCACTTCGTATGTGTAGGCTATGACATCTTCATTTAGATTGATCATTTCGTGCCTCCTGCTCTTGTATCGAAGGCAGTTTTGTGTGTTTGTGCGAAAATTCTTTATTTCAAACTCTTTCCACGTGAACCATTTACGCCGCCAGGCTTGTTCATTTCCTTTTTTGGCCAAGAGCATATTGTAAATCATTTCAACTTTGCTAATGGACAGATCTTACCTGACATATGTCATTCTAGATTCACGATAAATTTGTGGTTTCTGTGGTGCTCATATTGATTTCGTTAGGGGTCGCTAATTTTTCGCGATTGGGACGCAGTTCGCAGGAAACCACTGTACGGAATAGCTTGATGTTCCACCTCTTGCCCTATCTTTCGTCGTGCCAGGTTTGAAAGAAGGGAAAGGGAGTTTTTGAAACGCTCGGCACTGACCGTGTTTTGGGTGATTTGGGGGGAATTTTTTGCCGATTGACACAAACCGGATATGTGTGCTACCGTGCTTCACTGTACTTCGATATCGCTGTGTGGAGACTGGACTAGTATGGCAAGCCGTTTGCTTCATAAATTTGGAAAGTTGGAAATTTTTGAAAGCAATAATTTAAAAAAAATATTTTCTACATCTTCAAAATATGTTCGAAACCTTTTAATACCAAATCGAATTAAGAAAAATAAAAGTCGAAATGTGAAAATTGACACTGTTCGAAACATTTTACGAAACAAGTTTGAAAGACAAGCTTTAAAAATCCAATGCCCTCGATTTATGCAGCATTGATTTCCAGGATCCCAAAATTTTCGCATATGTATTGTGACACCTTAACACAGCAAAATGCCTTGTCAAAGTCCATACATTATGATCTTTAAAATGCAAAGATTCAGACTCACTTTGCCAGAATTCTACGTGAGACAGAAAGCCAGTCAAAAATGTAAACAAAGAACATGTGTTCACCGCCTAGAAATTGATTATACCGCCCTCCTCACGCAAGACGGAACAGCCTAGTGACGTCACGGAGTACCTCACGACTGTTAGGAAGGGAATTTGCTATAGAGGCGTCACCTTTCGGAGAACGGCCACAACATGGGGAAAGCCCTCCTAAAAATAGTACGAGACGCCCGGACGCCCGACCGCCCGACCGCCCGAACGCCCGCCACTTTCGGTAATTTAATAACCAGGACTTTCTTCGAAAACCTGGTTAAAAATCCAATGCCCTCGATTTATGCAGCATTGATTTCCAGGATCCCAAAATTTTCGCATATGTATCGGGGCACCTTAACACAGCAAAATGCCTTGTCAAAGTCCATACATTATGATCTTTAAAATGCAAAGATTCAGACTCACTTTGCCAGAATTCTACGTGAGAAAGAAAGCCAGTCAAAAATGTAAACAAAGAACATGTGTTCACCGCCTAGAAATTGATTATACCGCCCTGCTCACGCAAGACGGAACAGCTTAGTGACGTCACGGAGTACCTAAGCAGATCTTAAATTCTCCTTTTGCCCTGGCCGGTGGCCAAGTGGTTAGGATAAAGTGAAAAACAGACAACTAATTCATCGCCAATAACAAGTTTATTATGATTTGGATTTCAATAGTGATCATTAGGTTTAGCTGATATGTTGATTTATCAATCCAGGTAATGACATCTTGATACTTGGCTTTGTTATTGAGTTATCTTAGGGACAACACAGAATTGGATGACGAGAGAGAGGGAGAGAAATCCAGAGGGAACATCAGTATAACCAAGGAAGACCGCCCATCTGTGAGGATGGGCGGTCTTAATTAGAAATATCCTTTGCAAACAAAAACATTGATACCTTTTCTGAAACGTGAGACCCAATTTTAAAATTTCTTTAAAAGTAAAGGCAGTCCACTTCAGGAGCGATGACCTAAGGGGAAAGACATATTGGGAGGGGTGGAAAACCTTTTTAAGGGGGAGGGGCTAGATGGGGATGTGGGTGCATTGGTTTAAAATATTTAAAAAAATCAAAATAAACGTGAACAGAAGTTAAGAAATTAACAGGTGAGTACCAAAATTGACTTGTTTATAGCGGTGTCAAAGTGCTGTGGTCCATAAAGCTGAGTACTAACTTGAAATGATCTATTGTTTTAGAAGAAACCGAGGTTGAATCCAGACAATGCTGCAAACCCATTCCAACGAGGTGAAAATCGGTTGGCCGATACAGTCCCCCGCCGAGGTCCCAGCGGGTATCGTCCGAACACCGCCCAGTCCCACGTCTGGCAATCGGGTGATTTTATAGATCGGCCAGACATCCGAGGGACTCGGTCGACCACCCCACAGGCCTCTGTTAAAAAGTACGTGGGTGACAGTTTTTTAGTGGGACACACACCGTAGTACACAATGCATTGTGTGTACAAATGTACACAAGTAGTATAATATTAGAGAAAGGCTGATCAACCGAAAAGACACCGACCTGTTTTTCGTCAAAGTTATCCTATTTAGAATTTGCACAAGAGTCTTAGAACTGGTCAAATGGTCCTTCTTGAATGTATTACTAGTAACAAGATAATTTGGTTCATATCCACAATACTCAGAAAAAATCCATCAAAAATGAACTTTGAAAAACGTAATGTCTTCAATTGACGACTTCTTTCCAGAGAGATTATACTTTCACCTACTTTGCTGCGTTGCTAAGCATTGTGGGTCATCCCGGATTCTGATTGGCTGCAACAGTAATTCCAAAAAAATGACTACAAATATTAAGCTTAAAAATAACATGTCTATTTTTAAAAGAAATGGAAATCTGACTCCCGTTAATTAGTTCTGACACTCTTATTGTACAAATCTGAATGGTTAAATTGTACATTAAATCAATTTCGATCAATAAACTGTTGGAAACTACTTGCTTTACACTTACACACAAACACAGTAGCAGCGGTTACACCTGTCTAAAATCCCCGTGCTTTTTGCGACACGGGGTTTTTCCGAACCAGAAAAAACACGGCATTGGCACGGCGAGTGGTTACACTGCTTAAACTGCGATTGGTAATAAGTTGCGAAACCCAGCGATAGGGGCACTGCATGTAGGCAACTCTCCGTCATCAAGTGGCTACTGGAGGCGCGAAATAGCCTACGCGTGTGCATGACTCATCGATTTGCATCGCCGTCTGTCGGGGTGCTCGGAACTACAGCTAGACACGGGGATTTCGCGGTTATACTACATAAAATCCCCCGTGTCTAAAATAGCCCCGGCGTAGCCCCTTCGAGCTCACTGGGGCTAATAATAATAAGCACGGGGATTTCAGACACGGGTCTACTTAGACTTGGCGATTTATAGATGTTATCCCCGGAAGCAGCACCGGGATTTGTGTAACCACTGCTAGTGCTGATGATGAAAGGACACTATTAAAACACTTTTCAGTAGCCTACACAGTCAGCCGGTGTTGTTGCTAGAAACACCTGTTTCGCCTGCAGGTATGAATGTCGATGATGAAATCATTTGTCAATAATCCTCTCCAGCGTTTGAACTTATAACACTAGCGTTATTGAAAGAGCCTTAATAGTCTACTGGGTCCATATTCATTGCTTATCCTTTGTGTTAAAAAAAGGATAAGTGTCACACTTAGATTTAAGTAGTTTTATGAATATGGGCGTGTGGGCCCTGCAGACAACGATCTAGAGCTTTAATTGGTTAGTTGCTGTCACATGGCACTTGATTTGCTCCAACATATCTTTGTATCATCCTAGTGTAAGGAAAAACTGCCTTGCAACAAATTCCTGCTGTTGCTTTCTAATCTTTGTCAACAGGGGTAGCGAGCATAAAGAGGTCGTAACCCTACGTCAGGCCTAAGCCAGGCGTAGTGCTGGTCGCGGTCCTATCCTCATGAGCATAATGGTAGACGCAAGCTGCGTCTTGGTGTAGATACGGGCGTAAGCCTACGCCTGCTCACCAGGAGTAAAGCTGTCTTAGTGAAAGTAGGCAGTCATTTTTCCGAGCATTGGTAGTCGCATTGCTTACTTTGCCTGTCAAAATGTCCTTTGACACAGGAAATTAATCTACTACATTTTTGTATACACAATTTCTCGTCCTCTGCGAAACTGGCCTTCCTCGGCTACACCTTGGTTTCACGTCCTGGCTTTGCGAATTAAGACGACGCAATGTCTGGAGGTGAAGGACGTCGAACCCGCACAATAGAAATCTAAGGGGCCATGGCGGATTTTAGCGGATTCTTTATAAAATTAAATAAAATTTGCTAATAATGGAAATTAATTAAGTAATATAATTTTTCAAGTGTTCTAGGCCTACATGCTTACACAGGTTATAAACGAAAAGTTGCAACAACGCCGCGAACCGCATCTGGCCGAACTATATTCCTCCAGACCATTACAGTTGCCCTCTTTGGATTACCGACTGTAAAAGCTATTTTCACGGTGCTTTATAATCAGTGTGCGACATACAGAACACATGAAAAATTATATTACTCAATTAGTTTCTATTTATCATTCAATTTTGTTCAATTTTATACAGAATCCGCTAAATCCGCCAGATCCGCCGATTCCGCAAATTCTACATGGCCAATCTAAGGCCACATAACATTTTCAATGAGCAGTTACATCATACATCACTGTTATACCTCAGCGTAGACGTTATGCCAGTACGCCTTGTTTCATGCTCCCTTCATAAATCGGTGACCTAAACTTTATGCTCTCCGACTAGAAGCTGTTAAACCCAGTCCTACGCCTGCTTCTACACCCAGGTTTACGACTACACTTGCCACCCCTTTATGCTCGCTACCCCTGGTTTCTGAAACCATGCGCCTTGATCCTAGTCTTGCACCGCCAGCCTCTGATCTCGCTCCGCTAACTACGCTTGGATCGGAGTCTGGCCCGGGACGTATTCATTTTGGTTATGATAAGGGTTCCAACATGTCACCACAGGTGGCGCTCACACACTGACGTTGATTAAAACGCGCCATAGCGTACCGCAATCGAGCCTTATGACACATGTTATTTACATTTGATTAACTTCCTGTATTTTTGTCACCGTTCCTGCGACATAGCTGAATCGATGCTCTGACTAGCTCTGTGTATGAATTACATCCGGGTATTCATGTCCTGGCTCAGGACATGGGTACCCGGATGTCATTACGAAAATACTTCGTCTGGGGCTGGTCCCTCCCCGATGAGCACTACTGGTACCTGGAGGGAACAGCTAGAGCTGGTCTACCTTGAACAATAGAAGCGGACACTTTTTACGGACATTCTTTACCCTTACACCTGATGCTGCCTAGACCATGGGTCGTATGAATAAAGACTAGCAAATGCTTTCACTTGAATTTTGCAATACAAATGCACTAAGCAATGCTCTACAAAGTTGAAGTAAAAATATTTGCTAGTCTTTATTCATATGACCCCATGGGCCATATGAATAAAGATGAGCAAATGCTTTTACTTCAGATTTGTACAGCATTGCCTAATGCATTTGTATGGCAAAATTCAAGTAAAAGCATTTGCTACTCTTTATTCATATGACCCATTATATCAAATTCAAGAGTGTGCATGAAATGACAACACATGCCGATTTACCGGCGGTGATGGCATTCCGTAAACTCCACACCAACACCGCCGATTCAATCCAATGAAATTCGTGTCAGCCGCCACATATCAACAGGGTGGCCAATCAGAGACTGCGTTACAGACACCGAAGGCAGTCTTGCCAATCTTGGATCCAGGTATACCCGGCGCCGGTGAGCTGTAAATGCATCGGTGCTTTTATGACGCCGTTACCTGGAGGCGAGAGTGAGAATCAAAATGGCTGCCTCCATGGAACAAGGCATGGTTCATGCAATCGAAGAAGAAATTCGTCGAAAATTTGATGTGGCTTCACTAACTGACGCTGAAAGGGTAAATGTCGTCCTTGGTATATACAAAGATTACCCAGGATCGCAATCTTCACTAAAACAATACCCTGGGTGTAGTTTCCGCAGCGAACATCACCCTGCATCCGCAATCAGTGCCTAGGAACGAGTCCTATTTAGAAATCCCGTGGAATCTCGCAGTCTCGCGCCGTGGTACTTGTTGAGTGTAGCTGTTCATGACATTCCTCAGACGGTCACGTGACCACGGGCGAGACAACCTCGAATCCAGGTGTCATATTTCGAGGCTGGGTGATGTTCGGCTGCCGAAACTACACCCAGGGTATTGTTTTAGTGAAGATTGAGACCCTGGGTAATCTTTGTATATACCCAGGACGACATTTACCCTTTCAGCCTAACTGACCACCAGAAGACTGCAATTCGGGCGCAATTGGACCGCAAGGACATTTTGATATCTACCAAAACTGGTAGTGGCAAATCATTAATGTATCAATGTGGAATTATCGTAGACAAGTTTCGACCTGATCGTCGGCGTCATGACCATGTACATTCTGTGCATTCTGATGACGGTAGCACTGCCCGGGGTAGCACTGGCACAGTCGCGACTACTGCTGAGAGTTTGGGGAAACCAATTGTAGTTGTAATTGTTCCCCTTCTGGCCATCATGAAGGAACACTGCCAGTACCTGTCGAATTTAGGATTTCGGGCCACATACATTGGCAAGGATCCACAGCAGGAGAATGCGGCAATCATTGGAGGCCAGTTTTATTTTGTATACTGTCGACCCGAGGATCTTGTTGGCAAAAGGATGTGGCGGGACATGCTGAGCAGTGAAACATACCAACAAAGATCAGCTTCCTTCGTTGTTGATGAGGCGCATTCTGTTATCAATCGGTACGTGCATCCCTTTTAAAGTTAGTTTTGGTTTTCAAACATAATATGCCAGCTCCAAAAACTAATAGGGCCTAATATTTGTGACTGTGGTTCAGCACGGTGCAAAAAAACCCGCAAAAAAACCTGGCCCAATGCGTGAGTGGACATGATGAAATGGCAGTGATGCAGAACATTGGCATAAAACAAGAGTAGGCCTACTATTGTTTCAACATGCATGTTTTGGATTGAGAGGATATACGAACTATGTGTTTTATTAATATTTCAGGGGAGCATCAAAGGACCCAATGGAAGATCCGTTCCGAGAATGGTCGCTCTGTCCAGATACGCCTCTTGTTGCCCTCACAGCCACTGCCAGTTCAGCCAAGCGCAAGAAAATTATGAAGAGCCTCTGCATGCCCCTGAACAACACTGAGGAAATTATTGACAGTCCAGATCGTCCGAATATAAGGCTGTCTGTTCATTTGGTGAAGGCTACACATGACTTTACTGAAACGTTTGGCTGGCTTCTTGAAAACTTGTCTCCAGACATGGAAAGGCACATTGTTTTTTGCCAACGCATAAGTGATGCTAGTAAGTTACACAACCTGTTTCTTAGGAAAGGGAAGCCATCTGTTTTGTTCAATATGTACCACTCAAAGACTGTAGAACGGATACAGGACAACATCAGAAAGGATATGGAAGATCCAAATGGTAAAATAAGACTGTTGTTCTGCACCAACGCTGCCGGCATGGGGGTCAACTTTGCGGATGTACATAACGTCATTCACTACGGTCCTCCTTCTGACCTAGATGACCTACTGCAGCAGATAGGCAGGGCCGGACGTGATGGGCTACAGTCTCAACATCTGATCATTTACCACAAACGTCAGTTGAAACGGGTGGACGAGCACATGTCCAAGTACTTAAAAGATGACGGTGCATGCAGACGCACAAAATTGATGGAGGCCTCCCTATTAAAAATAATATGCGATACCATAGGCTATACCATAGAGATTACAAATATGAAATAGAAGTCGGGCCTCTAAGGTGAAAGACATTGCTTCCTACCAGATTCGAACCCACTGACCCTCGCATAAGGCATCAGTCGCCAGCACTAAGGGGCAGCACGCCTTAAACCACTAGGCCAAATCCCCATCTTCAAAAAAAAGATGGTTCAATGGCCCATGTTTAAAGCTGAACTGCATGAAGAAAAACTAGAGATCCGAGCACTAAAAAAAGACCACCACGCCACGGTGGTGGTCAAGAGAAATGCAAACGACCATAAGGCACTTTCAAAACACCTCCGAAACATGATAGACTACCAGGCTATTTGGTGGCGCCACTGTATTCACCCTGAGTCAGTCAATAGAGCAACATCAAGACATGGCATCCAGTGACTTCTGCAGGTCGAAGGCATTAGGTTCTTACCGAACCAGAGAGTAAAGTCGGTCACTATTCTATAGTATTCACGTCTTGTTGACATTTATGGTGTTACCAAAGCACCAGTTGAAAACATTTATGCATTCAAAAACAATACAACACTCATTTGACGTATATCAACGTCATCAGATATCATTATGTATAGGTTGAGGATAATTCTTATTTTATCCCTTTGGTCATAATTACCGCAATCAATTAAATATTCTTTCTCCAAATACACACACATCGCGCGAGTCATGTATGCATTATTGCTCATATCAAGTACATTGCGTTTCTGTGAAAATATATTCAAATAACAAAACTATGGCAAAAGAAATAAAATAAGATTTATGTGCAACATGTTTGCAATTATACCAAATTGAGTTTCTGAAACTCAGACGAGTGGTGTATTATTTGTTGATGCCGAAGTTATTGCCATTGTACCACATATTTTGACTGCGCGCAAGCACTAAAGAACCCTGGCCAACCTCATGCTCAAGTTCCTACGGATTGTACTAACTCTACCCAGGCTCTGTCACTTGGACACTATCTCTTGATGTGTCTCGATAGAAAGCCTGAGATTGAATACAGTGGCGCCACCAAATACGCTGGTGGTCTATCATGTTCTGGAGGTGTTTCGAAGGGCGTTTGCACTTCTGTAGACCACCATACTGCGGCGCTGTGGTGTTTTTGTTCATGCAGTTCAGCTTTAAACGAGGCGTCCATCAGTACCCTGCGAGTAGTCCAAACAGTCTCCGACCCAAACAGTTTTGTGTTATGCAAGGGTTCACATGAAGGAGATACAAGTATAGAATATGAAATAGAAGTCGGGCCTCTAAGGTGAAAGACATTGCTTCCTACCAGATTCGAACCCACCGACCCTCGCATAGAGAATACCATAGAGAATACCATAGACAATTACCATAGGTTTTCTATGGTGCTTGTCTATGGTGTTTTGTAACAGTGTATGGTACTTTTCCTATGGTACCAATATGATACGATAACTTTATGGTTCATCAATTTCTATGGTAATCTTTTTATCCAAAGAGGAGAAAAGCACAAAAATTGACACACAATATATGATAAATGAAAAGGCAATTTCCAGAGTGTTTGCGAATTTTCGACCCCAACCGGGGTCTTCTTCAGGCTGGAACTTTACAATCCGAAACTCTAGAACAGTCTCAATCTCGTAATCTTTTTATGGTATGATAATGGTGTGTTATTCTATGATAATGGGGCTTGGTCGCTATTCTTTCCTTAATCGCTTGTTTGTCCTGTCTACACAGGTTATGTAGTTCTACATTCGGGTTTCAGCTCAGTCTTTTCTAGAGTTTCAGATTGTAAAGTTCCACTTGAAAAAGACCCCCGTTGGGGTAGAAAATTCGTGAATTCTGGAGATTGACTGCTTGTTTATTATCATTTTGTGTGTCAATTTTGTGCTTTTCTGTATCTTGTGTTATTCTATGGTTTATACCCTTTCTATGGTGTTCTGCTGTATGGTATTCCACCATACAACCACACAGGGTACCATGTAAAATGCTTGAAAACAGTAAAGTTTGTCAAGACACAAATTTTGACTTGTGAAGAGACTTCTCCGAAAGTGTATGTTTTCTGTTTTGTCAGATATTTGGTTTTACCATAAAAAAACTTTTAGTATGATATTCTCGCTCATAATTGCAGACCAATGCAACCAACATCAGAAATGATTAGTGTTTACAGTAAGCAAGAAACTTATACATTTATAAATCAGAACATTTAACTTTTTTCCCATTTTCATTCCTTGTACCATAGGAATACCATAGAACCACAGGAAACCACAGTACCATAAATTAATACCATAGAACCATAAAACTCTATGGTACCATAAACTAATACCATAGAACCATAACATACCATAATACCATAAAAGGGAACCATAAGTACCATAAATTAATACCATAGTACCATAAAATACAATAGTACCATAAATGGGAACCATAAGTACCATAAATTAATACCATAGTACCGTAAAATACCATGGGTACAATAGCAATATACCATACAATACCATAAATACCATAGGGTACCATAAGATACCACAGGAAACCATAAGGTACCATAGCTATTTTTTTAATAGGGCTATGGGACTAAGGTGGCTAATCCTCAATTGGAGAAACATTTATGCTGTGATGTTTGCTCGGCAGACGCTGAGGTCTTGGAAGACTTGACTCATCACTTCCTGCTATGGAGCAACAGTGTATTGTCTGCAGATTCTGAGGGGGACAGTCCTGAGTTAGTGAAGTATCGGTGTTCAACGGACAATGAGAGACAGCAGTTGAAAGCCCTGCTTCTAGACTATAGGTCAACGTGTATTCCAGACAGTATGTGCCCAATTGTTTCTGAGGATCTTGTGCATGGGTTTTCATTGAATTTGATAAATGAAATAGTTGACAAGTGTGACAATCTGAACAGTGCCGAAGAGATTCTTGTTCACACAAATGTAATGGCATATAGACAGGCTTTAGATATTGCAGATCTGTTCCAGCTGGTCTTTCCCGGAAGTGTATTTTTGTGCGCTGAAAATTTGAGTGATGATGATTATGAAGTGTAGTTTGTACAGCCATTATGACTGATTGGAACTATTGCTCAAGACTGCCTGTTTTTGGCCTTGTTCAAAGAGTAGAGTGATGATGCTTATGAAGTGTAAGGCTCCCTGTTCCATAGACATTCACTTTTCTTGCCTTGGTTGGAGCGTCATGGTAACGCAACGGTCCATGCGTGAAGAATACCTCTTACGTCAGCAATGCCTTTTGCCCCCCGGCTTTGCGTCATGATCGCGACGTCAGCGCAATGGTATTTTTATTGCCAGTTACGTATATAACGGGTTTTTGATTTGTCTTACATTTCAATGTCAGCGAGGTCAAACTTCATAATCACATCGTGTATGATTTCCTGCTTTCCACATCCATACTGCTTTCAGAACTAGGCGTACACGGCCGCAGGCTGACACCCTGCAGCTACAGTACACGTCGAATGATTAATTTCAATCTTCCCACACCGCCAAAAACAAAAACCCTGTTTTGAGACACTTTTCTTGTTGACGTGTGTTACAAGCCCATGTATAATTAGATCAAAGACATCGGCGTCTGCTTCGTTTTTTCTTACGTCCTATCCTAAATATATAGTAGGCTACGAGACTACACTACTACATATACTTCGGACAGAATGACAGATACAGAATGAAGTTTTCAATATTCTTCTTCATTCCGCTTGTCCTTACTTCAACTGCTCATGGATTACCATGTCAGGAGTATTCCCAGGAGTATTCAACTGCTCGTCCATATGTACAATGTGGGGAGTGTTCGTTACTGGTGAGTCCAGTTCCATCCATTTTCTTGCCTTCGGCATACGTGTAGCCTACATTCCAGTACACTCCTTTCGCAGTGTCTTCTCACTCGTACCTATCGTTCACAGACACTGCTTACAATAGCCTGATTCCTGCCGATTTACCACTAGAGGGCGCCAGCGTAACTAACGAAATACATGAAACATTTTCTGATTGGTTCACTGTCAGCGTCCTTGACAACCGCGGCAGACTGGTCACTCGTCGTAAAGCATTTTATATGGGAATGTTGCATTATGACGTAGCACGACTAGTCTACAACAACAGCATTGGCTGCCCCCCGCCGTGTCCAGCATGCAGTGTCACTTTTCACTTTTCAGTGTTAGCTCGTGCCTTTTTGATTTGAAACATCGCTAAAAAAGTGGATAACGGCGCTCTATGCGAGATTATTCTGTTTCATACAGATTGATCGTGTAAACAGGCCGAAGCACGGAGCAACGCCGGCGCTGTTTCCCGCGCTGTTTGGCCGCTGACTAGTGCTGCCACCATGCGGTAAATCGGCGGGAATCTGGCTATTGTAAGCAGTGTCTATGAACGATAGGTATGAGTGAGAAGACACTGCGGAAGGAGTGTAACATTCCAGGGGCATAGCTAGCTTTTATGGCCTATGGGACAAAACTGACCGAGTCTGGAGGGCGAAGCCGGAGGGGGGACTGGGGGTCCTCTCCCTCCCCCCCCCAAAAAAAAATTGAATATGTAGGCCTACACGTAGGTCTACATCTCTCAGATGCATTTCCCGACATCTGACACCAAAATAACTTTCTCGAAGAGGGAAAATGACTTTTTAAAGGAAAATTTTGCTTCGTCCCTTTTTGCTCGTGGGGGGGGGGGCATTTGCAAGGTTTTGTTCACTTTCCATCAAGGATTCCGTTGAAGTTTTTTTTTCGTGCGAGTTGGGAAACACAATCATAGAAAATTATGGGTAGTCGTGACACTCTATTTTAGCCCGAAATTTCAAATCGCTACCAACGATCTGAATCTGCGCCGGCTGATGCAATCCTCCAGTATCGCTGATAGACGGTGTTAGATGTCAGATTCCGGGAATCCCCATTGGGAATCGACCGCGAGGGATGAATATCAGTGTACATATTTACACTTAGGCAATCAGAAAGCGCATTACCGCGGCATGGGCTAAAGCTGTGATGATGGATCCCTCGTCAAACAGCGCTATCTATTGATTGATCCTTCACTTTTGACGCCAATCATGCAAGTGTTCAGTGGGTATATACATATGGCCAACTGGGCACTGCAGGGGACGAGTGTAATGTTGTTGTAATGTTGTTGTGGCAGGATGCGTGTCACTCGAACAGAAACAACCCAAACTAAACCGCTCACATATTTTTCAGCCCCGCAACAACAGAGCCCAATACTGCCCTGTTTTCAACTATAGTGGTGGTAGGTAAAACCATGAAAAATTCATTTTGCAAAACGCGGTATTTTTACCGCTCGATTCGTTACTGGTACGCCTATTATAAAATTATTTGACGGCATTGCTGATTGCTGCACAAACAAATGACAACACTTTTTATTGGCTTGACTGATTGCGATGAACGAAAGACTATTTTTCATGTCAGAAAATCCGCTATCAGGATCCGGTGAACCAAGATTCTTAAGTTGCATGGTTGGCCTGAACATTTGTTGAGACATCCTGTCGTTCTGCCTATATGTAATTTTGGTCAATTTTACAGGCTGTCAAAACCCCAGTGCTTTGCCGACATCTTCCGTGGCAGGCGCAGAACCAGGAGCACCGGTTGCTCTTTCTGTCACATTTCATCATGATGACCGCATTTTCTCGAAAAACATGAAAGTACGGATTTCATTCAAGCCGCCAGACGACGGTAAGAAATAAAATTTCTATTTCCTGTGGCCTTACCAGCATGCCCAACCAGACCAACCACAGAGTGAGATAGGCTAAGTTAATCCTCGGACGAGTCGGTCTACACAGCGTGTGATAAGACGTGCAAAATATGGCACTGCTCCAATAGCGAACCGGCCGAATGACGTTGGACTTGTCAATTTCATTATGTTTGTCAGAACCTGCTTTGTCCTCTCTCTCCTTTGACAATGTTGTCACTCGTAAAGTCTAGTTGTTATCTAATGTTTGTCCGCACTTTGTGGTAAATATAGAAACCGGGCGGTATGCTATTGATGTATCTAGATACATACATAAAAGCGTAGGTAAAAGTCCTGGGAGGTAAGTGTCCTAGGGGGTAAATGTCTGGGGGGTAAGTGTCCAGGGGGTGAATGTCCAGGGGGT
>NMRB01000066.1:369646-387201 GCA_002633025.1 Notospermus geniculatus
TTGGAATAAGATCGCCGAACAATATTAACGTTATCATGGAGAAGGGAATTCCCGCTGCATATAAACATTGTGGTATAGCCGATAGCTGTCACAGGTTTCACCAAATCCTTTCGCCCAAAATACCTATGTTAACTTCTTTGTCTTCAAACCATTGTTTGCCATATTTGGTAGGAACCAAATAGTTGTATTGTACGAACGTCCCGTATACTGTGGTTTCCTTTTGTAGACCTCGACCATGTCGACGTGCATGGCTTAATGTGTCAGGGAATTCCTATTATATTCCAAATAGGGCACCAACCAATCAAATTTCGTTCCGGACCTTTTCCACTACATGCATTGACTTCTAACAGTCGTGCTCCGCCAACCTCCATCAGCGCTAGCTCAATCAATAGGACTGCATCATCCGTGCAAAGAATTTGTTTTTATTTTCCGGAATGGAGAGGAGATGATTTTCTTTCACTGGGGCGAATGCATTGCATTTGCGGATGGCTTAATGGATAGAGCATAATCATAAAAAGCATAACATAATCGGGAGTACTCATTATTTCCACTCCCACCGTGACAGTGGCGCGGATACCTAGTTTCTTGTCTTTGGGCTACGTGGTTGGTTGTCAGAGTGACGCCAGCACCTCTTGAGTCTTACAATTCATCATGGCTGTGCCCATACTTAGTAGTTTGCCGCTTCGATGATTGAAATCGAGACAGAAGCCGAGAGTTTTTTAATACATATGTGACACGAGATTCAGTGAAATGAAACATGCACATGCATCAGGTCGAAGTCTAAATCAGTTAGCAGTTAGATCAGTTGATCGAATTTATGAACCAGGTCTGCCTCATCTTGGCATACGCAGAAATTGAATGAGTCATGGGGCGGGAGGGGGGGGGCTACAGGTGTTCCATCATATTATTGCTAACTGACATAGCCGAATATGATGCCTCGGGGTTGAACTCAGCACTTCTATAAAGATATTTCCTTAACATTACCTACCTGATACAAAATGCAGTGAGCAAACAAGACACCCATGTAGGCCTAACGATCGTCATTTTCGGGTTGGAACGACTTGGATGGCTTGCAACCACCACGCTCTTTTGACGGAAATTCGTATTCATCTGGAATTCTATGCCAGATTTCCCTTGGCAGCACGTGACTTTGCACCCGCTGACAGTGCAAGTTTGCACCATTTATCAGAGTTTGGGGGAATTTTATGCAATACGATGAGACACCCAGTCAGCTATCAAACATAAACCAGCGTTCACTTCCGTGTTTACATTTTGAGTTCCCTATGAGTCGCTAAGCAACGTGGGGACGTGACTTTTTCATGACGCAATATCCACATTATGACGTCGCGACGGGTCGATCGATCGATGGCTCGCAGAGTCACCGCGTAGCAAACTCACCGCTGGCCCTGCACCTGGAAACGAGGTTCCATGAAAATTTTGTTGAGATAACTAGGTCACAATGTACATTTTTAGCTCACTGGGGTGAGCTATTACGATGGTGCAGCGTCCGTCGTCGTCCGTTAGCAGGGCACGTTTCGTAACCGCTGGAGCTATTGATCTGAAACTTGGTACATATATACCCCTAGATCAGATGACCCACGACACCAAGTTTCGGTCCCATTCGACTCTCAGTTTGGCCACCAGGTGGCGAAAACCAAAAACACAAAGAGTGCAATAACTCCTGAACTAATGACTAGATCATCTCCAAATTTTTATCATAGGTGTAGCTAATAAGAATACATAACATATATAACGGGGTTTTGATTTGACCTACTTTTAAAGGTCACAGAGGTCAAAGTTCGACAAAAGTGAAGAACCTGCCACAGTTTGTCATTATTTCACCGAGCAACTTCATATCTTGCATAAACATGCATGGGGGGGGGGGGGGCCTTAAAAATACCGAGTTTCGGCCCGATTGGACATCCAATATCGCCGCCAGGTGGCGTAACCTGAAAATCAAGTAACTGCTATTACTCGGGAACGGTTTGACGCAGAATGCTCAAATTTGATATTTACCTCCATCTAGATGACCTTTACATGTACATGCATGTCAAATTTCGGCCTGATTTGACTGCAAACATGGCCACCAGGTGGCATAACCCAAAAATCATCAAAGTGCTGTAACTCAGGAACGCCTTAACCCAACGTGCTCCAATGTGCTATGTGGCCCTCTGCAGATGATCTTTATGTCCAGTTATGACCTTTATGTGAAGTTTCGGCCCGATCGGATATCCAATATGGCCGCCAGGTGGCGTTACCCGGAAATCATCAAAGTGCTGTAGGCCTAACTCAGGAACCACTTTCCCCAAAGCACTCCAATGTGCTATGTGGCCCCCTGCAGATGACCTTTATGTGCATCTGAAGTTCCAGCCCGATCGAACATCCACTATGGCCACCAGATGGCATAACCCAAAAATCATCAAAGTCCTACTCTGGTAAAGACTTGACCCAGATTGCTCATAACTGATATGTACCTCCCTCTGTCATTAGACTAATATGTCCAACCCAGTGAGCAGATGGTCCATGGACCATTTCATGTGAAGATCACATCGATTTCGAAGCGACAGGTGTTGCAGAATACTCGTTCGAAGTTTGACTGTGTAATGCATTCTTCATTAAACTAAAATCCTTCTTTTGCTTTTTTCTCGAAATCGCCTCTGATACTGAACACCAACTGTTATGGGGTCTTGCACAAGATGCGCTCCCTCTGCACAAGCACGTGCCATCTGCACCTCGCTCCCGTGTAAAAAACCATGATATCCAGAACACTTTTTGTACATCTCAACTGGGTATAACTTTGGGTACTAGGTTTAAGATTGTGTTATGCTTTTTATGATTATGCTATATCCAGTAAGGCCGAATCGGTTAATGTCGTCCTGGGCATAACAGATATATACCCAGGTTCAATGTCGTCCTACAAAACTATACCCTGGGTATAGTTCGATCTACAAAAGTATATACAGTATCGTAGTTTTGAGCCTANCTTTGCCCCCCCCCCCCTCGATCCCATATTTAAGTATGCACCAGGAAAAGCCTGTATGAATTGGTGTCCTCTAGGCCTTGGCCTACATGTACATGTGGGTACGTTATGTGGTGTTGGTAAATATGGTTCAAGGTCAACAAGTGTCCCGTCTGGATCCTACAAAAACAACATTGATAAATGGGTGGGTAGGCCTACTAGTCAAATTCTTGCCAGGGGACATTCCTAAATGAAGGCAAGTCAAAACACATTGTATACATGAACATGTTTCTTCTCCATTTTCAGGCGAAAGAAATGGAGGTGCAGACCCACTGCCGGGTCTCGGTCGAAATTGTCCCGGGGTCTGAAAGAGGTGTAGTGCGGCGGTACGTTTCAAAGCCGCCCCAGGAAGGACCAGTACCCACGATCCAATCAGCAGCACCTGTCCCTCCACAGTCTCAAGGAGAACGTCCCCCAGCAGCAGCAAGAGCAGGTCCCAACTCACCAGCCCCTCAAATGGGTACTACAAGTGGGCCAATGGTAATCACCCCGTCGCCTGCCAAAAGGCACAGGGTTGTGGAAGATGCAACTGATGGCATTGATGATGACAACGATGAGGCCTGCAGAATATGTGGGGAAAAAGCCACCCTGTCCTACTGGATTGGCTGCGGCCACCAGAACACCGTGACGAAAAGAAAAAACTGTCAATACTGGGTTCACCAACATTGTGTTGGGTTGTATTTCGATGATGAGGCGAAGCTGGCCAAGTTGCCCTACTACTGTCCGCGCCACAAGCCAGGCCGTACTCTGACCAGGGCTGGCAAGAAGAAGGGAGGCAGCTCAAAGAAGTCCCGCAAACATTAAAGTAATTGGCATTAAGCTACATGTATGATACCTCCAGTACCTTGGGGACCATGGCAAAATTGGTAGATGCCACAAAAGACTAACTTAGTCTCTCTCTTGACCCCCTCCCACTTGATCCTCCTTAGCCTCTGAAAAAGTACATGCATGGTTGATGCAAAAACAGGGCAAAAAGTCTAACCAGCCATATCAAAATCATTAGTGACCCCCACCCCCTTGACTAACCGAGGTTAGTCTTCTGTGGCATCAGCCAATTTTTAGATGGTCACTACAGTGCAACATACCTACACGTCCACGTGATGTATCTTTGAATGCTGATATACTCTACATGTAGGTTCTTCATGAGCCGAAAAGAAGTGTAATACCAGCCTGATACCGGGTACTAGTTTAACACATGTACATGTACAGTAACATGTATCTTGATAAAGGTTTTGTTCTTTCAGTGGCAATAAACATTTTCACTTACTCACTTGTTTGTTTCCGCTTAGTTTCCAATTATCGTTCAATTGCAAGTGCAAGGGCCCTAGTTGGCATACATGTACATGAAAGTTACTTCTTGCCCCCTCCAACAGATGTCCAATGATTTCAATTCTGGTATACAATATCCAACAGTTCGGAAACCTCAACAAATGTTCACATAGGCAAACAACCAAAGCAATGGGTCTAATTGTCCTCTTCATCACAGGTGTTGGTTGCGATTTCTCCTAACTGTCTGTCACGTTCTGACTCCATATCAAAGAAGAAAGTAATATAATCTGCCTTTGTTGAACGTCCTTTGCCCAATGTTCCCTCGAGGAGTGCAAGATTCTCTGCTGCAACATCAAGATCGGGAAACGTCCGGATAACATCCCGTATCTGAGTCTCAATTTCCATTTTAGTCTTATTGTGAATGTCCTCAAAACGTGCTCTATCCTCTGGTGTTACAAGTAATGTCTTGTCTGTGGGTTCGCCCCTCTTGAATTTGCTATAGCTTTCTCTAGCAGCGTAGTAAAAGTTCACTAGATCATGATCTAGGGGCTTCCCGTCGATGGAGCGAATAGGTGTGGGTGTCCTTGGTTTAGACAATAATCCCGATATCCTTACCTTTGATCTAAACATACACACCTCTTCCTCCAAGTTAAACACACCAGATTGACTTGTATTGGGGTCATTTACTTCTGCCCTTTCAAATACACTCTTTCGGAGTTTCTTCAGGTGTTTGTCCAATCTTGACGCAGTCCTCCATGAGGCCTCTGTGGGCACCCCTGGTGGCAAGTTGCTCTTTAGAGTTCTATTCTCTGCCTCCGTGATGTAGTCCCCCCCTTCACCACGGGTAGTGTCTCCAGTTCGGGAGAAGGATTCATTCCTCTCGATATATCTTCTCACTTCCTCTGGTGCCTCTACTCTAATCCTCATGTCGTTATATAGCAAGTTCTGATACACGGCGTGCTTCCCAAGGTACATCATGGGTGCAACCTTCTGCCTGCCAGCAAGGGCGTACTGCGAGTTGTTTCGTCTGATTCCACTGCGGTACATTTTCAAGCCAAGAAAAACTGTGAAAGTCAGATCGTAGATCAAATTAAAGTTAGGGTTCACCACAACCTGCTCACGCCAAGGAGCAAAACCAGCTGCAGTTGGTTCGATATGGTTCTGTTGGCAGTCTGCAAGGTATTGGTAGATAAGTTCACTCGCCAGTGCTTCCATGGCGATCCGCAGAAGTTGCCAGGCAACATGATGGTTCGAACATCCGGTTGCGAAATCCTTCGCCCTTTTGCTCTTAAACCCAAGACAATCAACCAGAAAATCTAAGAAGATTTCGCGGCACATTTTGAAGGTTACGATCAAGAAATTTTTCTCTATATGGCCTGCGCCGGGGACTAATAACATTCGGCCATACAGCAGATGGTGCCCCACATCAGTCATTCCTGGGTGACTTAGTTCAACGTGAAGTGGAAACGGAGTTTGGGAGGTGTCCACCTCCTCCCCACAAACGTCACACACAACGATATTGATTATATTCATCACCAGCCTATACGGTACCCCGTCACTTCCAAGCCTTACCCATTCTCTCCCCCCCTCCCCGAGACCAGCTTGCTTAGAAACCTCATCTAGTACAACTTTCAGTGCAGCCTTAGAACTAGGGTTGACCCCTATGATCTCTCCCATCTTCACTGATGGCATCTCCTGAGGATGACAATTTGGGACGTCCCCGTACAAAGACATTCGATCTGTGGTCTTCTTGCGGCTCTCATTGCAAATGGGACACACTGGAAAGCACTTTGGGAATGTTTCGTCGCAATTATGGCACACTACTGTTTCTGGCGGGGCGCATTCCAATTTGTCAATGTGATCACGCATGGCATTGTTACGATTAACCACTTTTGATTTGACGTCCTTAAACACTTGAAGCTGGTATGTAGCCCGATATGGTCGAAAGTATTCTTCATTCAACCTACGTTCTAAACTAGTAACGGACTCTTCAATTGCTTCGTTGCTTTCTTTCCCCGACCATTCAGTCGGGCAAAGATCCCTGCGCGTCTGTATTTCAGTCGGCGGATTGCTTTGTATATAAACTACGTTGGTTGCGATACCAACTGGCGTGGTGCCATTCTCTCGAACTCTGGTTGTTTTCCCTGTACGTTGTGTGTTGTCGAAGAACACATCCACATCTTTCTCAAAACAGGTATTGGGCTCTCCTGCTTCCGACTTCATGAAATTTTTGAGGGTCGTAATACTCCCAGAAGCAGTATGTGCTGCGTCCAGGGTGTGGGCTGTTTTGCTGCCACTTAAGGGCCATTTCACAAGGCTGTTGCTAAACCCTAAGGGTCCCACAAAGTTTTGATTTCGGGCTTTATAAAGTTGTTCAACGGCTGTTGCTATGAGAAGTTGTTTTGATTTGTTTTTTTCATTCAAATCAAATCCAGTGGCACCTTGAAGAAATTGCATGAGAGGGCGTGGGCGTCCATTCAGGAAGTCTTGGCAGTCAACATTGCAAAGATCACCAAACGTGCCGAAATGAAGTCGTCTAGAGTCATCAAGTATGGCACCTGATATGTGACGACCCATTGCAAGACACAAACCATCCAGTTCCCCGTCTTTTTCTGCCTCGCGTATGAATTTCATGTACCGGTCCTCATCACTTTCATTGTCCCCTTGGTCCTCGTACTCACTTGCACTGTCCCCTTGGTCCTCATCCTCGCTTTCACTCTCCCCTTGGTCCTCATCCTCGCTTTCACTCTCCCCTTGGTCCTCAGCCTCGCTTTCACTGTCCCCTAAGTTCTCGTCCTCGCTTTCACTGTCCCCTTGAATGGCATCACTGCTGTCGCTGCCTAACAGGTTATGACGGTCGTGCGTGCCACTACCACTAGGTTCCGCTGTTCTGGACTGGTTAGACCCGCTTCCTTTGGACTCCGCAGCAATGCGCTGTTCTGCATAGTTCAAACAAAGACTGCATACCACGCGGTTCCAAGAGCTTAGGAAGTTTTTTTTGATAAGCCAATTCAAATGTGATCGTTTATAATCATTTGAGGTAGTACTATGAACCCGGACATTCTGGGAAGTGTCGTCAACTAGTTGCCACTCATGCAGTTTGCTCCTGCACCGTCGCTCTGACAAGGGGCCTCTATTCTGCTGTTGCGCCGCAGATGACCGGGTGTGACGTTTTGCCCTCACTTTTCCCATGTTGCTGTCAGCTCATGCCTGAAATGGTAGGACATCAATCAACTAACTTCAACAGAACCCCGGCAGTCTGCTTTGGGATCAGGCATACATGTAGTTTTCTTGGCCTACAGTAGGCCTGGTCTATGCGCCCCATGACAGGTTTCGCGCCAAGGAATTTTTATTTGTGTAGGCCGATTTCAATATAGGCCCACGTAGGCCTAGTTTGAGTTATTCAGATTACCGTATGACCACAACGAAATACTAAAGTAAAGCAATGCATTGTTTTCAATCTTTGATGTCAACACCCGCAGAGAATAGGAAGCCACTCAGTCAATTCATTTTGGCTTGTTCGGTGGTCCCCAGCCTCAAATTCGGGCCCGGGGCCATCTCTATTATGTAGGCCTGAGCAAGATTTTTCCAGATTTTTGCCCCCCCCCCCTCCCCTGTACGCAGTCATACGCAAGACAGTTCAGTTTTAATTTAAACAAGTTTATTCTTCTACCATATACAAAAAGTGTTACATTGGTGAATTGTAGCTCTATGCATTAACGCAAGACAGTAACTCTGGACCCCCCCCCCCCACGTTCGTAGGCCTATGCATCTCGTTCGGCAATTGGTTGTCTGGCCTCTAGCATGCAGCATGCACGGGCGCCGCCTGTAATGAGGCGGTGAAACCCGATCTTCCCGCCTAAACCTCGTCCCATGTGCAACAAAATGCATGGTACGTCACAAGAGCTGCTACGCCTATATACCGGTACTGTACTCTCAATACTCTGATCTGATCATGGCGGGTGCGGCAGCTGCAACACGAGTGCTCTCCAACAGAGATTTACGTTTACAGGCGAACATTGAGACGGCCAACTGGCCAGCTGACTGGCATCCCATCATGTTCATTTCCACTATCAACGGGTAAGAAGTGTCACCACTTAGGGCCTAAGGGCTGCCAATGTTCACCAATTTTCACACCACATGAACTGATCTGATGAACTCATTAAGTCAATCAATTTGCCCTGCACATCAACATTACTTTTTACTCATACAACGTTTTTCCTTGTATCTTTCAGATATCACCATTTCCGTACGAAGCCGCCAGTTGGGCGTGACTGCCTCCTCTCTCTGCGGAGAGAACCTCAAAACCCTCATGACAGTGACGCCATCCTCGTGGTAATGCCAGTTGGACGACCTGTTGGCCGAGTGCCGAGGGGTCTGGCAACAGTTCTGACAAGGGGCATGCAGTTCGGCGCCATCCAGGACTCTTTCGCTATGTATTCTGGTGAAATGGAACACGACGGTCCAGAGCCCGGGGGTGGCCCCAAGTTGTGCTGTGCGTACACCATTGCTGTGAATGACACTCACTTCATGGGACTAGCAAACGCTATAAGGGACAAAGTTGGGCAGTATCTGATTTACCTGTAAAGTGTAAATAAGCTTACTAATCAATGGAAATATATTGGAATAATGTGTATACCAATTCTTATCTCATTCTTTGTGTCCAAGACAAGGATGATGTCGGATTACTACTTTGTGTGGATCTTGCTCGTTCTGTTCACTCTTTTCGCACGTGGGGATGGTTTCCGAATTCGGACTCGCAAAGTCCCGGATGTAGTCGTACCTAAACGAGTCCGAATTCAGAAACGTTTCTGAATTCGGACTCGCAGAGTCCCGGATGTTCAACGTTTCTGAATTCGGAAACGTTTCCGATTTCGGAGTTTTCCCGGACTCATATATACCCCTAGATCAGATGACCCACGACACCAAGTTTCGGTCCCATTCGACTCTCAGTTTGGCCACCAGGTGGCGAAAACCAAAAACACAAAGAGTGCAATAACTCCTGAACTAATGACTAGATCATCTCCAAATTTTTATCATAGGTGTAGCTAATAAGAATACATAACATATATAACGGGGTTTTGATTTGACCTACTTTTAAAGGTCACAGAGGTCAAAGTTCGACAAAAGTGAAGAACCTGCCACAGTTTGTCATTATTTCACCGAGCAACTTCATATCTTGCATAAACATGCATGGGGGGGGGGGGTACCTTAAAAATACCGAGTTTCGGCCCGATTGGACATCCAATATCGCCGCCAGGTGGCGTAACCTGAAAATCAAGTAACTGCTATTACTCGGGAACGGTTTGACGCAGAATGCTCAAATTTGATATTTACCTCCATCTAGATGACCTTTACATGTACATGCATGTCAAATTTCGGCCTGATTTGACTGCAAACATGGCCACCAGGTGGCATAACCCAAAAATCATCAAAGTGCTGTAACTCAGGAACGCCTTAACCCAACGTGCTCCAATGTGCTATGTGGCCCTCTGCAGATGATCTTTATGTCCAGTTATGACCTTTATGTGAAGTTTCGGCCCGATCGGATATCCAATATGGCCGCCAGGTGGCGTTACCCGGAAATCATCAAAGTGCTGTAGGCCTAACTCAGGAACCACTTTCCCCAAAGCACTCCAATGTGCTATGTGGCCCCCTGCAGATGACCTTTATGTGCATCTGAAGTTCCAGCCCGATCGAACATCCACTATGGCCACCAGATGGCATAACCCAAAAATCATCAAAGTCCTACTCTGGTAAAGACTTGACCCAGATTGCTCATAACTGATATGTACCTCCCTCTGTCATTAGACTAATATGTCCAACCCAGTGAGCAGATTGTCCATGGACCATTTCATGTGAAGATCACATCGATTTCGAAGCGACAGGTGTTGCAGAATACTCGTTCGAAGTTTGACTGTGTAATGCATTCTTCATTAAACTAAAATCCTTCTTTTGCTTTTTTCTCGAAATCGCCTCTGATACTGAACACCAACTGTTATGGGGTCTTGCACAAGATGCGCTCCCTCTGCACAAGCACGTGCCATCTGCACCTCGCTCCCGTGTAAAAAACCATGATATCCAGAACACTTTTTGTACATCTCAACTGGGTATAACTTTGGGTACTAGGTTTAAGATTGTGTTATGCTTTTTATGATTATGCTATATCCAGTAAGGCCGAATCGGTTAATGTCGTCCTGGGCATAACAGATATATACCCAGGTTCAATGTCGTCCTACAAATCTATACCCTGGGTATAGTTCGATCTACAAAAGTATATACAGTATCGTAGTTTTGAGCCTAGGTACAAGTTAGGAATGGATGGCCGCCATTTTGTTTCTCGCTTCAAATGAGACGGCGATTTGCAATCAACATCTTCAAAATATCAGCAAATATTGTCAGATGTTGTGCTCATCGATAGCATGGGTAAACTGTTGACATTTGTCTTAACACAATGGTCCAAACTTATCGCAAGTTAAGCTCACACTTTCAAAGAAATAAGCAAACGAACAGAGCCGATCGGCGCCCCATATGTTTGTTCGGTGTCGTGCGTTCATACATCTGCGAGCCGTGCTGCAAGTACTCTTGCGGGTTTGAGTGACGATAAACGGCACGAAAATTTCTTTGATGCCTGTCGGTAGGCCTACGATAAATTAAAATGGTGCCCGTCAATGGTCATCTGGCATTTGCAAGAACAATCTCGTCTTCAGGTGCTGTATCCAATCCTCGGTATACTTTTGTAGATCGAACTATACCCAGGGTAGAGTTTTGTAGGACGACATTGAACCTGGGTATATTTCTGTTATACCCAGGACGACATTAACCTATTCGGCTCCAGTAAGCCTTTGCGGATTGACGTGGTCATGGCTAATTGGTAATGGCACAGGCCTGTGCTGCGCAACAGGCAAATGACCCCGCAAATAGGGGCTAAGATAGACAGGGAGAATTGGAAGGTATAAACCCGTCGTTTCATTATGTTTTTCAGACGGAGATCGAGTTCTACCTTCCTGATGATTGTCTGATCGGCTCACGCTTCATCGAGGGTGATTCGTACTTCATCAACGTTGAATCCCTCCCAGCAAGACCAGTCATTGCATCAAACGGACAAAGGCACAACTATGTGCGGACGATCTTTCGCTATCCAGCGGCAGCTTAACGTGAATACTGATGCCATAGCGACATAAATGTAGGTCGCAAATTGTGTCAAAAAATGACCTATAGTGACCGAAATTTCGGTCGCATAATTATTTTCTATTTATCATTTTCTATTAAGGGCAAGCCATCGTTTGACATTTTTATATTGCTTGAATTGAGGCATCTATGAGAAAAGCAATAAAGACACCTCCAGTTGACTGTTTTTATGGTCCAATGTGATCACTCTGCTTTGTAGAAACAGAAAATGAGCAAAGTCCCAAGAATTACAGCTTAATTTCATTACATAATCAATAACAAAGAAATTCACCAAACATGAAAAACAGGATGTAAATGACACACTCAGGGAGTGGCAGCAATGTCACAAACCCATAGAACCTGGGGTGGCAAGGGTGTCTTGACCAGCACTTCATAGACACCATACATGCTCAGTACATTCGAAGAGAACCAGGAAGTAAAATCCAGGTCCAATATTGCCGCCCTGTTTTGGACTAATTGGCACCATTCATGAAATTCACTTGTGGAGTACTCTATATCTGTCGAAAATATTGCTACCAAAAGGGGTGGACTGGGTAGAAAAAACTTCGAACTTTATGATATGCAAGGTGTTTGACCTTCAAAATGTATCATTTCTTGGGAAAGTGTTCCGACAACTAGTGTTTTGTTTCAGCTTATTAGCTAATTAGTGCATTCTAAGACCAGTCTCATTCAATTCCTTTCGACTGATAGACCCCGCAGGTGCCTTCATTTTCGTCATACAACTTGTACTTTTATGGTATTTTGACATGTTTTATTTCCAATGCTCCAGAAATTCGCAACGTTGGCTTGCCCTTAAACCCTGGTACGCTGTGGCTTGCTGTTATCGGTTTGCTTGCACGCCTGACAAGAGTCTGCTCAGTTAATGTATATTTTGTTTGATAGACGGCGACACATGCGTCTACATGTTTGAAGTACAGAACGTGAGGTTCGAGAGCACGAGGCTCCCGCAAGCATACAAAGCATTGGATACACTGTATTGCATCCTGAGAATATCAGGCGTTCTTAGTGCTCGCTACCTTCGTCGCCGCACACAAACCCCTGAGATAATACGCCTGAATCGGTGGAGTATCAAAGCCATTCCAGCAAATGTTCAGCCCCACCATCTCATCCCAATTACGCCGGTGATTGGTACACATGAACTACGCAGGTTACAAAGCTGACCCAGCAGGTCAACATGAAATGACCACCAGCTGCGTGTCTGTTTGGCGACGTGTGGCCTGAGAATGATATACATTCTGTGCGATGAATGTAGGATAGGCTGAACTCAACTTGTGTTGAATCCAGCGGTGTAAATAGGTTAATTGGTCGCAACCAATGTCAGTTGCTTGGCTGTGAATATTACAAGGGCCGTTATACATGTATACGTGTAACTGATCTCTAGTTAGGGTGAGGTGGGGAAGCTGAGGTACTTCAGCACTGTGTTGTGCGTGACACTACGATACAATCTACGTGTAATGCTTGTCATCTTAAGGTGACTCAGAAATGGCGTTCGCTGATTGGGCGCCTTTCCTTCGGCGCCTGCTCTGCGGTGACGAAGGTAGCGAGCAGTAAGAACGCCTGATATTCTCAGGATGCTGTATTGCGTCAGTTGGCAGAAGTTTTGAACGGATTTGAACGCTTCGGGTAGGTCCAGCATGGATGAGGCTCTGTCAATCATACTTCGGGGTAGTCTGGAGTATGAAAGCAGTGTGTGCAGTGTGAGTGTGTGGGTCGACAGTTCACAAAGAACCGCAAATAATTACCTCTCAGATCATTACAAACGTCGCTTGACTGCCCCAGTTCATTCTTGGCTAATTCTTCAATCTCATCAACCATTCGGGAGTTGATAAATCGTGATCCATCACGTCAATTTCGAATATAAACACGAGCAGCAATGGGATGAGGCACGATCAAGCCGCCCGCCATAACTGTGGTCTCACTACACAGTTTTGGCAATGACGAAATGCATTCGCAATGCAACAAAATAGTTCCATTCAAACGAGGTCCAAGGTGTTATTCTGTCAAAGTTATGATTATAGGAGCTGTATACATTGAAATTGAATATAAAATTTATTAAATCAGCGTTTAACTGAGAGGAAACTACCGGTATACGCCGCTCGGTGTTGATGCTCTTTGACACTAATTTCCGGTGTCGGCAAATGCTGCGGACACTAGTTTCCGGTGTTCAAGAGGGTCGACACCGTTATGAACACCGAAAAGTAGTGTCCATCGAAGGGGAACACCGATTTAGAGTGTCAGGGTTACACCGCTTTTTTTTACTGTGCGTATTTTTAAATTTCATCACGCAGCGTCCGCCATGATGGTTGCTATAAACAAACCTGAGTACACTCATAGCGTGATCATCGCACGTAGAAGAAATAGTTCCTGACAAATAACTAGACTACTGTCACATTTAGTGACTGTTCGTAAAAGGGACAAAAACTAGCAATATTTGGTAGATGAAGTAAACTTTTTACGTTCAAAGCAGCAGCCTAACGGACAGAAATTGGCCGCCAAAAACCAAGATGGAAGCCAATTCTGGCATGGTAAGATACACGCGAAATATTCTGGGATACACACGCATGCGTTTAGGGAAATCCGAAGGTGTTCGACCCTGCTTGGAGGATGCATGTTCCATCCAAAAATCTGTCTGTTAGTTATGGTCCATCTTCAACATTGCTTTTATCTTTCGAACCAACTAACGAGACTGAACTCCTTGAAGTTATCAAATCCTCTCCCACACATCTGTTCTTGATCCGTTAACAGCATGTGTAATAAAGGAAACCCTCCCTGCTCTGTTGCCTATAGTCTAGTTGATTTAATTAGGCCGGGTTTATTTGGCAAGCATGCTTGCCGAACAGTTCCCTTTTTCGTCCTTATTTAGCAAGCATGCTTGCCATCTAATGCTGAAAAATGTCCCTATTTGGCAAGCATGTCACGCCCCCTAATGAATATTAATCAGGATATGTGCTTGCCATATTATTCAGCACGTTCGGTTATTGAGCAAGCAAATACATGTTTGCCAATTGTTTTGGAGGAACTTTTAACCTATCCAGGTGCAAGCAAGGGCCGAAGGAGATCAGTGTGTGTGTGGGGAGGCACAATTACACAGAGTAAAAACTTGATGTTCATGTTGTACTTTTTGAGAGGCACGGCGCTGATTTTAAGCACGGCGGGGCGATAAATATGAGTATTTTTATCTGGAACTTAGGCCTACTTAACGGGACCCAAACAACAATATTCAAGTCAATGGCAACCACACCTACATGTATGAGCATTGCCTACTGTGGCCAATGAGGCCACCATCCGGCAGTCGTTTGTTGGCATCCTCGACTGTTCGGGTCTATTTTTGTAGGAAAACACATAACGTTTCTTCTTGATATGCATTTTCTGAGAGGCAAAGAAAAAGAAAACAAGAGAAAAGGGAAAAAATAGAAAAAAATAGAAAAAATCACGAGTGAGACAACGCGAGTTTTGAACCTCTGACCTTCAGGTTGTTGAGCCGACATCCTGTGCACTACGCTAGTCAACTGACTGCAGTTGGGCGGAGGATATTTATTACCTGGTTCAGGGCAATGCGTGTAACTCGAATGGACATTTTCTTCTGAAAATCGCTTGTTGGTGGCTCCCTATCGCAAGGCACCCTCCACCACACGCCACTGTGTCCCATGCCAGCACGCTGCTCGGCGCTGCATAATTAATGAGCTAGACGTGCGTCCAAGACTACGCTTTTACTGCATAGACAGCAGTTAGCTGTGCAAATAAACAGTTCGCTGCCTTTAACGCCGTCTTAATCTTCGTTGGAGGCATAGCCTGCTCCCAATCACAACTTTTCGGTGCCTTTTTGCGACGGCGGCGAAGGCTGGTCGCCCGGGGCTAGTCGGAGGACTCCATCTTCGTCTACTGTTTGCATAATTAATGGGGTCTAATTAGGCCTTAATTTTCATTGGTCCATACTGATCGGTGGTCATGAATATTCACTATTGTTTGCTTGCCATTTAAGACTAATTTCTGTGTATTCGGCAAGCATTTGCTTGCCAAATAACCACTTCCATTTAAAGGGAGACATGCGAAAAATATTGCCCGGCGGGCACTCTTGGTTATCGTAGTGTCAGCGATGATGATCAGACGGCGCTGTGCGTTAAAGCGAGGAACGAGGAATTTCAGTTCGTCAACCGACCACTATACGCGCTCGCCATTGTGTGTTAAAAATAGAACTTCTTTTGCGCTCGTATTATGGTATTACATGATTATGGGACCATTGTATTAGTGCTTGCGATAGAAGCATTGGCATGATTGGGCTGCTTTGGCGAGAGGGGTTGAACCAATATACATGTAAGCTGGTCTAAGTGGTCTGTTGAGTGTTGGAACTTGAGACTGGCTTTCCTGTCCATGGCGTTTTCGGCATCATCTACTGGAGCATGGATCTTATAAATACCTCCATGTTCTGCTCAATAAGAGAAAAAGCACAGAGGTTGACACAATAATGAATGATAAATAGGAAGTCAACTTCCAAGAATTCGCAAATTTTCGACCCCAACCGGGGTCTTCTTCACAGAAAGAAAAAACGATCTCATCTCGAGATAAAATAAATCGCCAACTCTTGTCCCTAAAATGAGTTTCTTTTGCAACTCGAATAGACATATTAACTGGGTCTCCACTTGAGATGACATTGTCTCCATCTGGTTAAAATGATTCTCAGCTGTTTCCACCGCATTGTCTGTTGTCTCGAATCAAAAAAACAAGTGCTGTCTCCATATATAAAAAAAAAACGTTTCACACCCTGTGGGTTTCGAACCCAGAACCCTCTGATCGCAAGTCGGACACCAGAACCACCACACCACCAAGCCGATTTTTTTCTGTGTTCAGGCTGGCACTTTCTAGACCGAAATCGCAGAAAAGACTGCTGAAAAGTGAGATTTCAGGCATCAGCTCCAAAGGGCACGCTGATGGGCAACGAGTTATCGTCCTCCCCGCGCCGATTTTTGACGCCGCGCAAATTCATTTTTGGTACATGTACGTCACTGCAAATTCCACTGTAGCATCAACTTGCGTGTCACAGCTGGAGTATCAATTCAGGCTAAGTGCGCATTGAAAGTCCAAAAATTCATCCTAAATTTTTCATCCTTGATCCTAAAAATTTCTAATTTGGTCTTACATGTATTTTTAGGGTGATTCCTAAAATTTGCATTTCATCAGGTGACTGTAAATGTAAACTTTCTTCTGGATGTTTCATATATGGCATATCGTGTGTCGTTTTTCTGCAATTCCCCTCAAAAAGTACTGCATTCACGGATGAATTTCATGCAGAATGACGCGGCGAGATGGCGGGCCTCCGCGGCTGTATGGTATCGCGATTCCCCAGGGTGGATAGGTGTAATGAGCACATCAAAATGCCTGTCAGGAGGCGGCCTTGTACTAAGGGGTGAGCTAGTCCATCGTCATGCCACGTGTTGGAAAGTTATCGCAGGTTTCCTTAAAGCAATGTACGCGGGCTCTGCAGTAACTGCACATCGATACTCTATTTCCCGCACGGTGGCAGCACTATATTTTATGATTGAAATTCCAAGCGAGCCATCTCATTATAATACTACGGAATTTACTATGACCAGTCAGTAGCGAGGAGGGTGACCATGGCGACATGATTGACAGTGTCACTCAGTGAGTGATGCCGACGGGCCCTAAACTCCCTACGCAGTTGTGTATCGCGCCCCCTTCGGTTTACCGCTCTCCACAACTGCTTAAAGGGAGACATGCGAAAAATATTGCCCGGCGGGCACTCTTGGTTATCGTAGTGTCAGCGATGATGATCAGACGGCGCTGTGCGTTAAAGCGAGGAACGAGGAATTTCAGTTCGTCAACCGACCACTATACGCGCTCGCCATTGTGTGTTAAAAATAGAACTTCTTTTGCGCTCGTATTATATGGTATTACATGATTATGGGGCCATTGTATTAGTGCTTGCGATAGAAGCATTGGCATGATTGGGCTGCTTTGGCGAGAGGGGTTGAACCAATATACATGTAAGCTGGTCGAAGTGGTCTGTTGAGTGTTGGAACTTGAGACTGGCTTTCCTGTCCATGGCGTTTTCGGCATC
>NMRB01000066.1:387568-412840 GCA_002633025.1 Notospermus geniculatus
ATTGAAATTGACGTCCAATGCGCCATTTATGGAGCCACCACTGAACTGCCATCAAAGGATGGTCATCAGCAGACTATCATGGTTGAAAATGGTTGACCCTGACACCTCTATCAAAATGTCAGCATGGCGCAGGGAGGGGAGCTGTGCCGCCGCCCAATATTTGGCATGTGAAAAATAAAAAAATTACAGCTAAAATATTTCGTTCCTCGCCGTGAGAGATTATGGCTATGGCCCGCTATTTTATGAAATTTTTGCCCCCCCCCCAACCTCCACGCATGCCAGGTGTTCCTACATCCCTGGTCACTGCAGCATTATGATGGTCAGTTCATCAGTGGTAGGTAGAGCATGGGGTGTGCATTTCAGTTTCATCAATGGTCGTTGAAGGCATTGTGAGTATCCATTTTATATTGCTGTACGTCAACTCCGGTCACATTGTGGATTGCTCGCAACTGTAATTCCAATCAATTTTATCAGGAAATCTAGCTGTAAACCTTCTGATACCACCCTAAACATTCCTAGTCTTTTCTGAAGTCTCTTTAAAGTGCCTGAGGAAGACCCCGGTTGGGGTCGAAAATTTGCGAAATTTTGAAGAAACGATTTCTCCTAATTGTAAAAATTCCTAGAACTGGGCAAAAAATCCCATAAAATCTCCTAAAAGCAAACAAAAATCCCCCTAAAAATTGGGGCTGTGTGGGGGAACTTGACAGCCTGTATCATAAGTTTTATAGGGCCTATATATATTATAAATTCCTTGTCCCTAAATAAACACGTCTTGACGACCATTTATGTGATAGAAAGGTATAAAAACTAAAAATCATGCCACCCGCCCTGCCTATATTTCCAATCTGCCACACGACGACATCTTCCTTTTTGCAAATTGCGGAATAAAAGGAAGCAATAAAACTGTTCGGACTACTATTCGTTAGTTCGTGAACCTTACGCATCAGGTATATTGTTTGGTTCACGGATCCGCCCGACGTTAGAAATGCCAATTTGGGGGGGGGGGGAATAAAATTTAGTTTTCGTATATTAGCCGATCCGCCGACCCGAAATTCACACAAATTGAAAAAAAATAATATTTTTCACCCGCACCCCGACATGGCATCGTCCATGCCATGGATGCACAAAGTTCTGCACCCGACAACCTGCCAACACGCACCAGACAAGCATCAAAGTCTGTTATGGATGGGCGCCAGTAGTTCTCTAATCATGTAATGAAAATTTTACATAACCTTCATTCATAAAATGCACAACTGTATCTTGCCATCTCATCATTTGCGCCTCTTCTTAGCAAACTAGGCCTATAGTGACAGTTCCGACGGAGCCATCCACCCACAAGAGCCGCGCCTGACGATGCCGTTTTGGCGGGAAGCCAAAAGAGACCGCGTGTATTGGCTAGTCGCCAAGATGCAGTGACATGACTGGGAAGGCTGCTTTTATTCAAATATAATTTCACCTATTTAGTGCATCACCCAATGGGTGGGGGATACCACACTGGGATTCCCATTACATCATTGTGGCAACTATATATTTGGCACACCATGTGCATGGGGTGTTTACATTTGCAAGTCATGTCCATTTGGATTTGAGTTGAAACTTGCCATGTACAGTTCCTGTTGAATAGGTTTTTGTAATACTCATTGAAAGGTTGAGATGGGAATAAAATAGCTATAGGCGTACACCTAAAGAGCGCTGCAATTGCTCCAGATTTTGGCTTTGGTGCCCAGGCTCAATGGCCTGGTGCCCAAGAAATATTATGAGCAACCAAGGCCAACGTGGCAGTACCCCCTAAATCTTTATGTCAATGCCTCCTATCCTAGTATTCACATTCAATGTATTGGAAAACGTTTATTCTGAAAAAACAATTAAATTTCATCCTCCGATCTGACTGATGTCTAGAACGAGTGCCCCGTGAATATAGAAGGAAAAAAAATATTTTTATTTTTATTCCCCCTCCAATTATTTTGTTAGAAAAATCCGTGAACTAAACAATAAAAAAGTCTGGTCTATACTCGCCTATGCTGACTATACAGGCGAACCAGGTGTGAAAGAAATCCAAGTCCCCCAGGTACCAAAGTCCGGTCTTATTGTTCAGCATGGGATTAGAATATATGGCTAGAGAGACCATGACCGTTCGAATATAGCCTTACAAAAACGGGCTATTGTTTGGCGGACTTGCATTCCTAGGACGCTGATTCCTGTCACACCTGAACCCAACGGGGCTAGCCCTGGCGGTGGGTTCGGGAACCAAACTAGATTTATCGGTTTGGTATTGATCTAGTGGCGGCACCGCACAAAAGGATGTGTAACTATGTTTTTACCGCGCCACCACACAGCGAATCATAGTACTCAGATGGAGTTCGCCTTGTCGCTATTTTTCGCATGTCTCCCTTTAATTAATACCTTTCTCTCAACCGGAGAGTTCCTAGACAGCATGAAGCTAGCTGTCACCCCCCCCCCCCCTTCTCATGATCCAGTCAAAGGAAAATTTGAAAAATTTCCAAACCGTGTCGAACTTGTTCTATTTTTCAAAGCTGCTGGAACGGGTGGCCGCAGCTCGAATTCATCGTCTCCTCTCAGTCAACAACGTTTACAGCGTAGTCACTAAGGATTTGACCAGACGGGTATCCTAAATAAACAAGCGGATACGGAGGCAAGGCGAGAGTGAAGGCGTGATCAGTGCCGAAGGGGTCTGGGCCCTCCCCCAGAAAATTTGAAATAGAGAAGCCAGGAAATGCGATTTCCTGACATATCTGGGTATTCTTTCACCTCTGAAATATGCCTGGAATCTACATCCATGTTCTATCCAACGTGTAGCATGTAGCCAGGTCGGGAAACAGTCTCTGTCCGGATAGTTGACAAGTCAGGCGGTGTTGCTCATACCGTCAGACCAGTGCACTTACAGTTAATCGAAAGAAAGAGTAGGAGGAGCCAAATAGTCAGTCCAACTACCTGTTCAAGGCAATGATCGCTTAGGACAGGGCTTATCAGACTCATAAAGAGCTGCACACCACGTGGGTGCTAACATGCTATCAGATCAGGCGGTGGTCCGATATTAAACTTGACCACGTGGGACTTTCAGATCAATAGAATAACCAGTTTTGTTCACTCTGAAAACTTTTTATGGTTCAACAATTTTTTTCAGCCGGGTAGACAGATGTTATCAACCGAGTATTTTACCGGCTACCGGCTGTTAACGACTACGCTGATTGCGTATACGGATCGAAATGTACACAAAAATTCGTCCTCATTGTACAGAATTCTATCCGTGTACGTATAAGGGTACGTGATAAATAGGGAGGTTGAGATCAGCAACTTATCACGGATCCTTATACGTATACCGATCGAAATGTACACAAAATTTGTCCTCGTTGTACAGAATTCTATCCGTATACGTATGAGGATCCGTGATAAGTCGCTGATCTCAACCTCCCTAATAGCTGATCTCAACCTTCCTATTGCTATGACGTCAGCCCCGACGGAAAAATCAAATACAATACAATACTACAGAAAACAAAGGGTGTCGATCCGGTTCTAATTTAGATTCGGAGTAGGCTTACTCAGCTATGCTATTCAAACTTCATCAAAGTGGCGAACTTCATCAAAAATATGAAAGGCCCTTTGTACGATATTGATCACTTTTACATACAATGCGACCGTGTTTCTCCACGAAAATCAATATGCAGAACTATTGATTAATTGTATCATACGTCGAGAAGAGAGCAGTCCTTACAATTCATTCTCTTCAGCCCAGAACATCAATACATAAAGACGTATTTACCAATGAGTTTCAGCGTTTAGATCGACGATGTCGCCTTTTTCGTAAGAGTTGTATCTTCTACTTCGCTAGCTACGAATGTCAGGACGGTGCAATGGGCTTTACACTGCTGAACCCTTCCGGCCCGCGGAGGCCTTTGATATGACGAAGACCGACCGGCTTGCTCAGCATTCGGAGGCGCCAGTTTCTCTCAACTTCACCGTAAGACGGAATTCCTTTGGTACTCATGACAACATTCCTATTGGTTCGACCAATTTCAGAGGTTTTGTTCGTGGATCACTTCCAACTTAATGACACAGGTACGATGTTGACTTGCATCTTCCCACAGCAGGGGTTTTTAACTCGCTCCTTCATCCACTCACACAAACCCCTGGTGAAATACGAACATCCAGTTAACCAGGTGTGGCTGTTGTGTACCCCAGTCGCACTCCCTGTACTGTCATGATCCTACTTATTAAAGCTGACGTCTCCGAACAAAAAGCCCCCATGCGACGAGCAAGAGAATTGCAAACACCCTGCAGACACCTCAAACGAAGGCTCAGAACGTGATATACCCCACGACGCCAGTAGGGCGCCACCTTATTTGCCTTCGAGCTTTAGAGGTGTCAACATCCTCTGGTGATCTCCTTCTGAACATTTTTCTGAATGAAGGTCTACGTCTATGACAAACGAATCATGTCAGCTGGCTCATTGGACGAGTGGATAGAGTGGTGGATTACAAATCAGAAGGTCGACGGCTCGAATCCCGTCTATAAGTATAAATTAGTACAATTTTTTTTCTTTCAGTAGTGTAAGAGGTATGCGGATATGTTGACAGCTCTGTTGCCTGAAGACAAATAAGGTGGCGCCCTCCTGGCTTCGTGGGGTATATCATGTTCTGAGCCTTCGTTTGAGGTGTCTGCAGGGCGTTTGCAATTCTCTTGCTCGTCGCATGGGGGCTTTTGTTCGGAGACGTCAGCTTTAACTTGGAGATTTATCAATTCTTGGTTTTGCCCCATTTTATCTTAAACAAGCCTGGTGGCGACAGGGTTCACGAAGTGACGTTCAGATCATACAATGAGAGTGCAGTTGCTGGGGGAATAGTTGTTTTGGGCAGCGGAAAGAACATCGATAGCGGGACAAGTCCTACTTCCAAACAGAAAAAACATATTGTGTAAAAGAAAAGAAATGGAGAAAAATTCTTCCACTACCTGGGATCGAGCCCATAGCTATAGACAACCACTAATAGCCGATTTGCGCACATTTGAAACGTACCGTACCAGAAATGTTTTTGTAATATTGTTATCACTGATTTATCACGATTTATCACTGATTTTATTACGCAATGTGTATAGATCGACCTTAACACCAAATGCGGCGATGGCCTATATTCACCATCAACACTGACCCTAATTTTATAAGCCATCCCATTATTTTAGTACCAAGAAGGCTACCTAAACATTCGTGCACAGATATGTGCAGGCATATACATAGTCACTTGCACTTGCGGCATTCTGCTCTCTATACACGTCGGTTATGCATGGATCATTACAGAGTTTTCGCGAAGCCCCCGAAACGCCAACGCCAATCCCATTGTTCGATGCCACGAGGAGAGCAGCGAACAAAAGGATAGACATTCGCGTTGGCATTTCGGGCCTTTCCGAAAACTCCCTTATAACAAAGGCGACCTGACTCGTCGTCTGCTGCGGAAATTCTGGACATATCTGCTGATTTCTCGATGATCACGGATTACATAAGGTTGAAAATAAGTAGATGAGGAGATCTTGATACACATCGCTGTGTAGTGGTGTATTTTTAGCTCACCCGTGAGCTCTTTACAATGGTGCAGCGTCCGTCGTCCGTCGTCGTCCGTTAGCAGGGCACGTTTCGTAACCGCTGGAGCTATTGATCTGAAACTTGGTACATATATACCCCTAGGTCAGATGACCTATGACACCAAGTTTTGGTCCGATCTGATTCCTGGCTTGGCCACCAGGGGGGATAAACCGACAACCTTTAAAGTACAGTTTCGCCTTAACCGTTGATCGGATCATCACCAAATTTTTATCGTAGGTACATCTTATGAGGATACACGACATATCACCCGGGTTTTTGATTTGACGTAATTTTCAAGGTCACAGAGGTCAAAGTTCAAAATTTCATTGTTGGGTGGCACGTTTCGTGGCTATTTGTCCTGGATTGTTCAAATTAGGTGTGATGATGTATCTAGGTACCCTCTACGTCTGTGGCATATTTCGGCCTGATCGGACTTCAAATATGGCCACCAGGTGGCTATCTTGGAAATTGAGCATTGGTCCATAGCTGCAGCTGGAATGTTCTGAACTTGAACAAGTATGTATCTTTGTGGCCTTCATTTGTACAGCAAATTTCAGCGTGATCGGACTTCACAGACCGCTGCCAGGCAGCCATTTTGGAAAATGGAACTTTGACCTGTGTGACTGATAAACGTTGTTCAACTTGAAAACCCGTACAATATATCATGTATCTGCATTAGATGTACCTATGATACAAATTTGGTGATGATCCGTCGAATAATAAGTTAGTTATTGCACTTTTTGTCCATTTCAAATGGAGCCATCTAGTGGCTATTCAATGAACTACAATACATACATCCTGTTTGGAAACTGATGGCGAACGAATGGAGCTATTGACTTCAAACTTCACACATATGTGCCCCTAGGTAAGATGACCTCAGACACCAAGTTTCAGTCCGATCTGATTCCTAACTTGGCCACCAGGGGGAATAAACCGAAAACCTTTAAAGTGCAGTTTCGCCTTAACCGTTGATCGGATCATCGCCAAATTTTTATCGTAGGCACATCTGATGAGGATACACGATATATCACCCTGGTTTTTGATTTGACATAATTTTCAAGGTCACAGAGGTCAAAGTTCAAGAAAAGTAACGAACCTGCCACAGTTCTTCATTATTTCACCGAGCATCTTCATATCTTGCATAAACATGTATTAGAGGGCTACCTTCAAAAATACCAAGTTTTGGTCCGATCGGACATCCAATATGGCTGCCAGGTGGCGTATCCTGAAAATCAAGTGCTATGCTATAACTCAGGAACGGCTTGACCCGGAATGCTCAAACTTGATATTTACCTCCCTCTTAGGGACCTTTACAAGCACGTCAAATTTCGGTCTGATTAAATTTCCAATATGGCCGCCAGGTGGCATAACCCAAAAATCATCAAATGTGCTATAACTCGGGAACGACTTGACCCAGAGCGCTCAAATGTGCTATGTGGCTCCCACTAGATGACCTTTATGTGCATGTGAATTTTTGGCCTGATCGGACATCCAATATGGCCGCCAGGTGGCATAACCCAACAATCATTGAAGTCCTGCAACTTGGGAATGACTTGATCCAGATTGCTCATAACTGACATGTACGTCTCTCTGTCATTACACCATTCTGTCCAAATGGGTAAGCCCATGGTCCATGGACCATTTCATTATGATTTTTTTGCATGCCCTCGTTATTTTTTACACGAACATTCGATTTTATGATGTTCTATACATTCGTCCATACATCGCGACCGTGCCCCAAACAAAAGTGTCGATTTCTCGAAAAAAAAGCGCAAATGATATGTAAATTCTACGACACTCGTTTAAAACCACCTACCACCTACCACCTACCACCTACCGTTTTCCTGAACATCAAGAGCTTTCAACACTTCTTTGTGTCTCTCGGGAGGCCTGTTATTGACTGACATCACATGTCGGGGGGGGGGGGGNTTCAGCCACCTTCAGGACTGACAGGTGGTGTCCAGAATTGACAGGTGTCCTGACACGGACGTCAAAATGAAAACTAGCCTACCAGTTTGTGACTGCATTTTGGTGTCCTTAGGTGTATATCTCCAAGAAAAAAGATAATTTCTTCTCGGTATATGCACCTAGGGGCAAGTGGTGTTCGCGCATGGTGCCAATGGTGCTCTGTGATCAAAATAAACAACTCTTATATAAACTAAACATATACCCTCACAACTATTGCTTCAAGTCCCTGTGTCCAAATAAGAGTTTGAAAATCTTTGTAACTATCATGATAAACATGTATTTTGAGGCTATCAAATATAAAAAATGGTCTAGTGGATAGCGAGACGGACTCCCGATCAAAGGATCTCGGGTTCGATTCCCAGTCTTGACCAAGAAAATACGCGCTCGCTTGTGACCTTGAGCAAGTCACTTTGCCTCACTTGCTTCACCCCGCCCAGGTGTAAAAGGGGTAGCTGGCTGGTAGTGATGGTGTATATGTGAATGTTAGTCCAAGAGCGCTGAAATCGGCTGCCAGGACTGCAACACTCCCCAGGGAGTGGAGAAATGAAATTGGAATGAACAGACCTATACTGTCGTAATAATAATGTAAACCGCATTGCACAGATTAACTGGAAATCCGCTACATAAGAAAGGCATTATTATTATTATTATTATAAATTTGAGAAACTTCTTCTCATTTTTCATGATGAATTTTGAAACAGTGGTATTGGTGAGCTGACCATCAGGCATTCTCACCACTTTTACCATTGTTCAATCTTGTCCCCGACTTTTCGCCCTTTCCCTCTCACGTAATCTGTTGACTATTGACAGGAATAAATATTTATTCCTGCTATTGATGCATATTCAAATCATTTGGGATCACCGATGGTGGCGCTAATTGATATTCACAATGCGCCTCGGCCTCATGCTAACGGCAACCGTTGTTGCCGTTAGACTTTTTGTTTCCACCCTAACCATCACCCTATTGGAGGGCGAATTGGGAAAAGGGCGAAGTTCTTGTGGTGTCAGATGTCATCTGAGAGGATCTAGCTTTTCAATTTTTTTCTGGGGGAGCAACCCCCAGATCCCCTCCCAGTAGTGCACGCACCGAAGGCGCGGGCTTCACCCTCCAGGCTAAATCAACTTTGCCCCCTGCCATAAAAGCTAGCTAGGCCCCTGTTGCTTCATGAATAGGGTACTGGTACAAATAAACACTGTCCAATGTTTTGTAATGCCCACTCCTCATCATAGCACCTACCACTAACAGCGGACTGACCCACAGTTTTATCTGCATACAGTGCTGAACAACTACAACTGAAAACCCATGCCTGGCTATGTGTTTTAGGCTTTGGCCTACATGTATATTGCATCTGTTTGTGTACTCCAGTGCTAGCCAGTTGACAGTACTTTACAACACCGGGTACCTGAACTTCCTTGAACTCTTGTTGTCTAGCCTAATTCTAGACCACATGATGGGCTGTACATGTATCAGGAGCTACTTTGCGTATAAACAGTCAAGGTGTGTGTTAGGAACATCGTCATTGGCTTTCCTCACCTGGAAAAAGGTGGTAGGTGGGTAGGTGGTAGGTGTTTTTAGATAGCGCTACATTCTACTAACGAGACACTACGTGGCGTTACATTACACTTATTAGTGAAATTTCGTGCTAGTTGGTGCAATATTAACTGAATAAACCCTTGTGACAGGAAGTGATCTGGTGCGAAAATAACGTCACTTCGTGAACAAAATTTGTATTTCACAAATCACTTAGGTCTTTTCAAAACTAGCTGAATTTTATCACAGTGATTCGTCTTATAGAATTTTGATTGTTTACATGAGTCATAATTATTTAGTATTTACAGCCTAAAATGCTGCATTGTGATAGGACAGTGGTTTTCTGACCGCCTTTTGCTTGGCTGGGAGGCCCAATTTCAGAAGGGCTTTGTGTGCAAGTGTAAGGAGCCAGTCCAAAGCCCTGCTGTGGGAGGATGTTGACGTGCGGCTTGAGGCTTAATGCATTTACACCAGCAGCTTACCACTTCTCAAAATGACGGTGATAGTCACGTTTCCTGCTGGTATGCTGCCTGGAAATGGCGGTAACTGGAATCTAAGTCCCCCTGGAATGTTGTGTGGTAAAGGCTACGGGTATACCGAACGCGATCCGTCTTCCTGTGCGTCAAAGGCTTTGTTATTTTCCGCCGCACTGCTCGCAAACAAAGGCTCTCAAAGCATAAATCGCATGCGTTGCCTGTCGCATGCGATTTCGCGTTCGGTATACCCGTAGGCTTAGTGGTTCACCGGGGATAACTGTACGGCGATACAAACCAAAGGTTGTATTAACATTTTACATCTCGGACTGACATTCCTAAGACTGCCATTCCTTTCACGCCTTGTCCCCTACCAGTCCATGAGGTCCACGCAGGTAGACGGGCCGGTGTGAAAGGAATCGAAGTCCTCCTGGAATCAAAAGTCCGGTCGTATTGTTCAGCCAGGTATTAGAATATATGGCTAGAGGAACCATGAACATTCTATTCGAATATAACCTTACAATAGCGGGCTATTGTTTGGAGGATCTGCATTCCCGGGACGCTGATTCCTGTCACACCTGGTATGGTGTGTTGTATCGGTAGCTTAAATCTTGTAAGCCAGACGGCCTTACCTGAAATTGTGACGATAGATGAGGTCTCCCGTCCAAAGGCAGAACCTAGTAACTCACTTTTGATTGGTTTTGAGAAAACAAAGGAAAACGTCACGGCATCCAAAGAGAAATGAGTTAGTTGCTAGGTTCTGCTGTGTGAATATTGGCTTGCAGGTGGCACATATTACTATGTGCAATACATTAGAATGAAGCACCAAGCATAGCAACTCCAAAAATGGTATCAGCTCAATTTTGATAAAAACATGAGTTACTAGGTTCTGCTTTTGGACGGGAGAGGTTTTATTTGCGGCCCATCATTTGGTTGCTGTGTGAAATTTCCAAGAGTTGCATAATGTGAACTTACTCTGATAGGTTGATTGATGCACAGGTTGGAAGATCACTGATGCAGATGTTGTGAAATTATTGATACACTGAAAAAAAATCCTAATCATGTTGAGTACCTTCGGGGTACTCGTTTTGTCCGTGAGATGAGTAGAAAGGTACTCATATTGAGTAGAAAGATACTCATAGCGAGTAGTAAGGAACTCCAAATGCAGCTCCATGGCCCGATGAGTACCCGATTAGTACCTTTCTACTCATCTCTCGGACAAAATGACTGATGAGTAGTCCAAAGTACTCAACACGAGCCGGATTTTTTTTTCAGTGTACAAAGGTTGCAAAATTATTTATACACAGGTTGCAAATTTATTGATACAGAGGTAGCAAAATTATAGACAGATACACAGGTTGCAGAGTCACGTGAACGTTTGGTACTGAAAGAGCCTTTTGTCAGATAGCAAGGAGTGTTATCATGCTCGCTGCGGATTCGAAGCGAATTGCCAATGGGCAGGACTAAAAAGAAAACCTGCTGATTTTCTGTTAGCTGATCATCATGACATCTTTACCCATCTTAGCCGCAGTGATTTTCGAGCTTTATTTCGATAGTAGAAAAATAAACTCGGAGATGTATTCCAGGGTGTCTGCCATTCATTGTGGTATGTGCTGTTTGATTCAGACCAAGTGTGACGGTTTTTTCGTTTCTTTGGAAAGCTCAGATGATGTCTGTCAGTTTCAAAAGGGAATAACATCCTGTATTCGACGAGAAAGAATGGGAACTCAACATTGGTTGAGAAAGGTGATATCGCTACTTTATTGTTTAAAAATCCTTATTGTTCCTATTGTGTGACGGTATAGGAAAACACGCCGGATGTCGCTGAATGATGAACAAGGGCTGTCAGATTGCCTGTGCAGTGATCTACTAGGCCTAGCTACTGTTTAGCTGTTACGTAGTACATGTCAGCTATTGAATGGGGCTATCCAGGGAAAACTACACCACCAGGTGGCTCTTCTGCACTATAAGTCCTAGTGTCACTGTTTGCAACATGGCAGAGTATGGAAGGTGGACTGTTCAGAAACTTAAAAATAGAGTTATCAACAGAGGAGCATCACTTACAGGCAAAAAAGTGATCTAATCATTTTCAACCTCAGATGCCTCCATCACTGACGTAATCATCATATCAGACTTGATATTTTGTCCACCACACTCTTATCTGATGGCACAAATCGGCTCCTAACCAGTTAACACCTGGAGCAATAGAAACAAGTTCTACCCTTAGGTTTTTATACCCTAGAAATCAAATGAGCTGATTATTTTTGACCTGAGAGACAGGATGTGGTAAAATTCTCAGCCTCATGTGTCCGGGTGATTGAGATATCATGAGATTTTGATATTTTCAAACTTGATAATTTGCAATATGTCTGCCCGTGGTTGAGGTAGAGACATGATATCACCCATACTTAGGTTATTGAGCATGCCCATTTTGATTATGTAATGACCTTGATGATCAGGTCAAGGTCAAACTTGATAATTTTGAATGTCTCTGTCTGTGGTAGCAGTAGAGGTTTGATAACACCTATATTTAGGTTATTTAGGATGCCAATTTCGATTATGTAATAACCCTGAGGATCATAGGTCAAGGTCAAGGTCAGAGGTCAAGGTCAAACTTCCCAAAGAACTGATAAACAATGAAACTCAATGAACAGAAAGTGGATAGTAAAACTTATAGTACAGCAGAGACACCTATTATCAAGAGGCTGAAGTATATTCTGGATAGCCCCATTGTGCGGGTTCACCAGATGCGACATCCGCCGGGTTTTCCTACACCGCCACACAAATTTTACTTCAAAGATGGCTGCACTTCATCGTTTCACTTGGAACGGCCTCGTCAGGACTCGATTCACGGAATCATGGCTTGTTCCTGTCGTATAACGTTGAAAATTATGGAAAGGTTTTTTTTTTTTTAACACTGCAAGCCAAGTTCGCGTCTGTTGTTCGAAATACTGTATTTCCTGCAATAAGTGGCCGCGGAGGGAAACGGAATTCACGCGAGGTCATTGATTATACTTGTTTATATGTTGGGTAGTCAATGAGGAATTCAAACGCCTTCGGTTGCGCAGGCCTGATTTTGAGTTGGTGGCGCAATGGGCATACCAGACGTGCGTAACAGAAAAGAGACCAGGTGTTACTTCATTTACAACGAAAGAAAAATGAACAATGTTACAGCCATTCATGAAAGAACAGGGTCGGAGTAAAACCTGGCTTATGGCGTATGGCGATTGGCGGATGGCCAGCACACTCTTGGCTCAATTACCGTTAACCTAGGGCCGTATTTTAGAACATTCCTTAACATTAAGGCGGGGGGCTACCTATAGCTGAGCTCATTCCCTAGTGGCAATCCACGGAACTGGCCTTTGTGCGACCAGTCATTCACATTCAGATTAAATGGTTATGTTATCTGAGACATTTTCATGGCAAACTTTTATGTTTTTGCACATTTTAAAACATGCTGTACATCAATGGTATACATTCACTGTGCATTCAGTGTTTGTTATTGCCTTTTGGTCCAATATGGCCGACTTTGGCAATCTGTCTATTTTCTCATTTGTTTTATCCCTCGGCGCCGAAATGGCCGACTTTCGAAAGGGGCCTATTTTACAGTCGCTCGTTGTACGATCATTTTATAGGCCCCTTTCGAAAGTCAGCTCTGGGCACGACACGTAACCCGCGAGCAATGGACAGGCCAATGCACAGGGAGTGCATGTACACTGCTGTTATCTTTTTGAACGAACGGCAGTTCACGGCACCAATAAGATCTTTGTCATGTGGCATCATTTTGATCTTGTATCCCAAACATCCCTTTCAAATGCATCGCAATTCTACCCTCCCCTATTTCCTTGAGTGTGTTGATCAACTTGTATATACTCTCCCGAACTGGGTCGATACTGTGTTTGTACCAGTTGATCAGACTCTGGTACGCCTGCTCGGAGAGTTTTGTATGCCGCTTTTCAATCTCTCGGATGTCGCCCTCAATCAACGCGAGAGATCGCGAGGGTGTGTAAGGAAGATGGCGGGCAAGATTCATCCAGCGATCGCCTATGTTGCTTTTGATGAACTCAAATGCTCTTCTGAGGCCTGCAACATAAATTGAGCATCATGAGCATGTTGTCGAACGGACCACGGGATTGCCACTTTTTCTCGGCAGCCGGCGCCACCGCGCCACTCTCCAACCCAGGGACTAACTGCGTTGTCGGCAAATTGACCCGATTTACTAAGTACGGTACATTTTGTAATGCATATTTGTAGTTCGTCTTACTGCCACTAGGTGGTTCCCTCTACGTCGGCAGTCAAATAACGCATTTGAGATCCAATACCGTGCTCCTTTAAGGCGGGGGGCTACCTATAGCTGAGCTCATTCCCTAGTGGCAATCCACGGAACTGGCCTTTGTGCGACCAGTCATTCACATTCAGATTAACTGGTATACTGTTTTCGAAAACCAATCTTCAGTGTACCAGACTGGGCCGTCACGCGGTACCGTGATGGAAACGTGCACGTGACATTGTCGCGCCCAACCGCGCAATGACTGTACAAAATACAATATTTGTTTCGGCAGAAAACACCTACAATCCTGCGTGGAGGGGGCGGAAACTTCTCACCGTGAATTTATACAATTATTGTCAATAAACAAGCAAGAATTCACTGTGTCATACTCACGTTTAAAGATTTTACAGGCAATTTTCGACCGAAATTTACCTCGACAGCCGTAATGGCAGGCCTGCCATGCCTACCTGCATTATATGCCATTTTCGGCGCCATAAACGCCTGCAAAGCCTGAAATTCAGTTCAGGTATGTAGATAAGATGATAGAGATTGCATTTGGACAGGTCATTTCAAAATGACGCTTTTTTTAAACGATTGACGCTTTTTTGAAATTAGACGTGCTAAAGTCTCTTATCTTCGGGTGGCCTCGGTTAGCCGTGATTGTTGTTGTAATCTTCACAAGTAAACCATTGTTAAACGCTGACTTCAGCTGCCCCGTGATATCACGCTGCAGCGCGACCACCATTCCCACCATGCTCGGCGAGCAGTTGTGCGGTTGCGCCACATTCGATCCACTTCCTCTTTTCACCACGGAAGTCACGGTAAAGCGCGAATCACGGTACCGCGTGACGGCCCAGTCTGTGTACGTGCCGACCCTAAATCTTTTGTGTCCACTGCGGGTATTGTTCAGCTCTGTCACTGGTGCTTTGGTCACAAGTGGCCGAACAGAGTTTAGCCAACCGGCGGGAATAGTGCAAATCTACACAACAAAGAAGTAACTGGCGAGTGGTATGGAATTTTTCAAATTTGCAAAACATGTTTTCTCTTTTGTGGACGCATATATTTGAAAAATTTCTTTTGGATGTTATTGCCATATGTGCATTCTAGGGCAACACGATCGCCTTTTTTGAATAGTTGGTCGGGAATATGAAATATTTCAAAAACTGTAAATAGAGCCCTTTTTTGGCATTAATTAGTTTATACCAATTAAACGGAAAGTCATTTCGTAAAAAACGGATCGTTACGCCCTGCAGGCATCAGGCCTGTACCTTACAGACTATGTGGGAAACTGATGTGTCGCATCCCAAGTCTGCAAAATTGTTTGCGAACTCAAATTTTGACAACCTGTTATAACTTAATTAACTCCATCGTAATTAGTCAAAATGAACAATTCTTTCACAGAACGGGAGCCTAAAGGTTGTAGCTAAAACATTTTGTTAACATCAGTTTGTTACTTTTTGTCATGAATATGTTAGGACGCTTGTTTTCAAAGAGCGTCAATTAAGTCGGCATAGGTAGCCCCCCACCTTAAGGTCCACCTTTAATCTATTGTTCTCGATGGTTTTATAATAGACTTAAGGTCGACGTTAACGTTAAGGAACATTCTAAAATACGACCCTTTGTATGATGATGTCCAAGCTTGTTTGTCGATTTCTGTCTTGTGACAATGCAGCTAAAATTTTGAACATCATCCAACATTATGGGCGGTTATGTCCGCATAAATTAGACGTGCACAAAACGTATTTGTAAGTGTAAAACAGATGTTTTTGTGGCAAAACAGATATTTCTGTGTAAAAACAGACATACAAAACGTGATTATTTTCGGCTAAACGTGTGTGTATTCCCAAAACGAATATATTTCTTGCCAAACAGATGTAAGTTTGTCGATAAACACGAAAGTTTTACCCGATTTTTATATTTTCTCGCAGAGATGTCGGCTCGCAGAGACCAAACCGCAGAGGTGTTTGCCAAACGAAGACGCTAGATGGCGCTCGATACTATCGCTGTTTTAGTGTGCGGTTTCTCCTCCGTTGGAGAAAACGAGCCTCCGTGGCCAAGTGGTTAGCACGCGCGGATATCAAGCGGGAGGGCGTGGGTTCGAATCCTATCGTGACATTTTTTTTCATTTCGTTAGTTTCACTTCATTTTATTTTTTTTCTAATCGACTTTTAATCATATCGATCTCGCATGGCTGTCAGAAAATTGTGAACAAAATATTGCATTCTTTGAGCCAAAATTTTGAAAAATTAGACCTAGGCCTATGAAAAATAATTAATCATCAGAAAAGACTCAAATACTCTTTTCTGTAATCTCTTACTAGTAGGTGCCTGAGGAAGACGCCCGTTGGGGTCGAAACTTTGTGAAAGGGGCTTTCATTTTACCAAATAGATGTAAAAATTATTCTGATTGGCCCGGTTCCAGACCTCAGGTTATGAAAGGGGCTGTTCACTTAAGCTGTCATTTTACCATAATCCTGCTTGGCCTAAGAGTGCAGGACCTACGGCTAAGTCCAGTCCTGACCACCAGGCTAAGCAGAACAATTTTTACGTCTATTTGGTAAAATGAAGGCTTAAATAAACGGCCCCTTATATGGAGACAACGTATTATATCATTTTGTGTGTCATTCTTTCTGCTTTATTTTTTGGATATTCTCCCTCCACAGTACTAATGATGAAATGTTGGCCTCATGATTAATTATTTTTCTCATGATTAATTATTTTTCATAGGCCTAGGTCTAATTTTTGCAAAATTTTGTCTGACAGCCACGCGAGATCGATATGATAAAGTCGAGAAGAAAAAATAAAATGAAGTGAAACTAACGAAATGAAAAAAAATGTCACAACAGGATTCGAACTCATGCCCTTCCGCTTGATAACCGCGCGTGCTAACCACTCGGCCACGGAGGCTCGTGCTCCAACAGACGAGAAACCGCACACTAAAACAGCGATAGTATCGAGCGCCATCTAGCGTCTTCGTTTGGCAAACACCTCTGCGGTTTGCTCTCTGCGAGCCGACATCTCTGCGAGAAAATATAAAAATCGGGTAAAACTTTCGTGTTTATCGACAAACTTACATCTGTTTTGCAAGAAATATATTCGTTTTGGGAATACACACACGTTTGCCGAAAATACTCACGTTTTGTATGTCTGTTTTTACACAGAAATATCTGTTTTGGCACAAAAACATCTGTTTTACACTTACAAATACGTTTTGTGCACGTCTAATTTATGCGGACATAACCGCCCATACAACATTGTTCAAAACAGCATCATAGACTTGTATGATGATGTTCAAGTTTGTTGTGGATTTCGACCTACAGTCCAACATTCATGGACATTGTATGATGAAGTATGATGGAGAAAGGATAATGTTGGATGATGTTCAAGTTTGTTGGGAAAACCGTCCACACCATCATACATTTGTGCCTGAACATCATCACACATTTTTTTGGGGATGTTTTGCATTGGCAAGATGAAACATGCAGCTAAAAATTTGAACATCATCATACATGTTCAGGTTTGTTGGGAAAACAGTCCACACGATCATACATTTTTCCATGAACATCATCACACAAATTTGAACATCATCATACATGTTGGTTGCTGTTCAAGTTTGTTGGGAAAACAGCCTACACAATCAAATATCTGTCCATGAACATCATCATACAAATGTATGAGGATGTTTTGAACAAATGTATGATCGTGTAGACAGGCCTTTAGTCTTCTAAACTGAACTACGCGTAGATATGAAAAGAGATGCCTTACTGCGTTACAGTTAGGCCTTCTGACTGAACAATGACGAACATCCCCCAACGTGAGTGTTGATAAGGCACGACGTGATGTTCGGAATTGAGTCCCGCTACAGAGTGCCTCATTAACTTTTTAAAGGGGAAGTCTGCAGGGCGGCCAAAGCACTAGCATCAGCAAGAGGAAACCAAAATATGCCAAGAACAGATCTACCGGACCCCTACACAGCAAAAAGCGGCACTTTTTCTAGGCCCACTCTTGAGGATGTGGGTGTGTCGAGATGAATGGTCGCACCTGACGGGATAATCGGTGAGGATTCAGTAAAGCATGGCGCACACGAGCGATTTTCTAGGCGACTAGCCTTGCGACTACAGGAGCGACTGAACATATTTTTTGTTTTTTTTAGTTTTTTTTGACTCGTTTGCGACAAATACTTCACTGGGAGATCAGTGATGTCGCGGATGACATCACTGATCGACTTCAAAGGAAATTATCGCATGCGACCTAGTAGTCGCATCGGTAGTCGCCCCCATTTTAGTCGCTCGTGTGCGCCATGCTTTAGGTGTTTTTGTCCCGTACTGTTATTTGTGCATTGTTCGAGACTTCTTCAGTGAATCCAATAATGGTTGTCTCTGACACTTGCATAACTTCTCAGTCTCGTATTATGTGGAGAAAACACAACATTTCAATGATACAACATCCTCCCACAGCAGGGGTTTTTACCTCGCTCCTCTTCATCCGCTCACCCAAACCCCTGCCGACATCCGCTGGAATCCGTGGAGTATCAAAGCCATTCCAGCAAATGTTCATCCCCACCATCTCATCCCAAGTTGGCCGCTAAGACAGACAGACAGACACACACACCCCCAGACAGACACCATGACCAAACACTATATGGTTTCCGATCTTGAGATCGGAAACCATAATAAGAACAAGAAAAAAAGAAAAGGAGAAAAAAAATAATAATAATAATAAAAAAAAATCATTGACAAGAGGCAACCAGTTGATGGAAAAAGAAGAAACAGAGCAAGAGACGATAAGAAAGAAAAAAGAGACACGGATAAAGCGCGAGGGCTCTCCTCCAATGTGGCAAATATTATACATACAAAACCAAGATAAGAGCCAACAGAGCGATCAGTCAATAGGGAAGCCGAGACGAGCGATCCATCATAGGCCCCCACACCTACACGGACAAATCTCTGTACAACAAGGAGAAAATTTATATGCATTTCAATCCGTGCACGTGCAGGGACACGCGACAGGCCGCCGGCCCCAACCCCCTAACGCTGATGGCCCCCATCAAATCACCCTGTTGCTGATATATACAACATTGATGCTTCAAGAATTGCACAGTTCAACCGAAAACTTTGATTAGGTAGCCCATCTATACTACTAAAAGAACAAACTTCCACGGAAATAAAGACAACTAGGCCTACCGAATATGTGACTTTCAAACCTTCACACATCTTTCAAGTACAGTCTTGGATACAAAACCTCCCCTTCTCAATGTAAACTTTCGCCGAGAAAGTGAACTTTGAAAGCATTTTTCTCCACGATAAAAATGTAAACATACGAGCCGAAGGCCTACGGAAATTGCCGATCATTTCCGACGCTTCCCCGAAGACAATGCGACTAAAAACTCCACAGGAGAGGACACGGTCCTCACGGAAGAGGTGGCGAGGTTGTGTTGTTCTTTCCGTCAAGCGAGTTCACGTTCGTTGGTGAATGACACTCTATTGGACATGTTCGAGCGCAAGGTATGCCAATTTATCTTCGAAAATAACCGTGAAAACTGTGCGAACCGAAATACAAGTTGCAATAACCGACAGGCCTATCTGACCATCCATTTTCATCGGCATAGGCCCCCGGCATAGGCCAATGTCCAGACCATGATTTGTGATGTGCCAGGCCCGGTACGGTAGCGTAGATGGTCAGTGATGGTAGGTAGGCCTACACACGTGTGCCAACTAATGCATAAATGTACACTGCCCTTCAACACATATCGGCATGGATGGTCGGCCTCATTTCAAAACGGTGTGCATATATGCAGTGACGCATCTAGGCCTACCGTATGGATACGGGCCTGGATACGTGAGCCTTTCATCTGTTCATTATCACTGTGTTACGGAGGCAGCTGCCCAGCATGCCTAGACCTCACGCTTACCATATGATAGTGATAGTAAACTGATGGCGATTCGTGACTATTGGTCGACCGTCGAAGAGGATCGATGACGATCAATAACGATCGATTGACAATAGAAGACGATCGATCAGAGATGATCAGGGCTGGAGCTCGCCATTACTTTTTTTAGTCAAAGTAAAGAAAATCCACTGTTGAACAATAGGCCCTATTGTTCAGGGTTCAATAGGTTCCTTACTTTGGCTAAAAAAAGTAATGGCCAGCTCAAGCCCTGGATGATTGGTGATAATCGCTTGGCGATTGATGACAAACGGTGATGATCGATCGATGACGATTGATCGATGATGATCGATCAATGACAATCAATCGACGACAACCGATCGATGATGATCCATCAATGAAAATCGATGATTTTCGATGATGATCGATGACGATCGATCACACTCAATCGATGATGATCGACCAATGACAGTTGATGGTGATCGATGACCATCGATGATGATCATCGCTCAATGACGATCGATAACGATCGATCGAGATAATCGACAACGATTGATCGATGATGATCGAACAATGATGAGCGATGACAATCGGTCAATCATGATCAATGATTGATTGATGATGATCGAATTGATTAACTGATGACGATCGGTGATGATCGATTACGGTCGATGATGCTTGATGATGATCCATCATGATCGATGATGATCAATTGATGATCGAAGACAATAGGTGATGATCCATGACGCTCGACAATCAATGACAATTGAAGATGACTGAAGACGATTGATGATGACCGAAAGTGATCAATGACAATCGAAAACGATAGATGACAATCGATCATGATCGAAGACGATAGAAGACGATCGACCGATGAAGAACAATGATGATCGATCGATCAATGATGATCAATCAGTGATGATCGATGATGACCAATGACAGTTGATGACGATCCATCACGATCAATGATGATCGATTGATGATCAAAGACAATAGATGGCGATTGATGATGTTGGACTATTGATTGAAGACGATCGATGATGATCAAAGTAAATAGATAACAATAAATCGATGACGTTCAATGACAATTGATCAATGGCAATCAATCGATGATGATCAATCGATGATGATCGATGACAATCGATGACGATCCATCACGATCGATTGATGATCGAAGGCGATAGATGGCGATTGATGATGTTGGACTATCGATGATGCCTGAAGCCGATCGATTATGATCAAAGACAATAGATAACGATCGATCGATGAGCGATGATGATCAGTGACAATGATGATGATCGATATGATGATTGATGGATGATGGTCAATCAATGAAAGTCAATCAATGATGATCGATGAATTACGATCCTTGATGATTGATGACAATCGATGACAATCAATACCAATCGGTCGATGATGATCAATAACAATCGATGACGATCAATTATGATCAATCAATGACACAACTGATGATGATCGATCGATAGTGATTGATAAAGATTGATGATGATCGATGACAATCAATCGATGATTATCAGTCGATGATGATCGATGATGACTGATGACCACTGATGACGAGTGATCGATATTGATGACCAGTGACCACCGATGACGATGATCGAGCAATGATGATCGATCGATGAGGACTGATGACGCTCGATGGTTGATGAAAATTGAAGATTATTGAAGACAATTGAAGATTATTGAAGAGGATCGATGATGATCGAAAATGATCAATGACAATCGAAGACGACAGATGACAATCAATCACGATTGAAGACAATAGAAGATGATCGTTCGATTGAAGACAATAGAAGATGATCGTTCGATGAGGATTGATCGATTAGGATTGATCGATGAGGATTGATCGGTGAGGATCGATCGATGGCAGTCGATCAATGGTGATCGAATGCCATCGACGACGATCAATGACAATCAATCAATGACAGTCCATGATGACTGATGACAATCGATTGATGACGATTGATGATAAACGATCACAATCGATACCAATCGATCGATGATGATACATGAGGATCGATGATGATCAATGACGATCGATGATGATCAATGATGATCGAGGATGATCAATTACGATCAATGGATGACAACGGATGACGATCAATGGCAATTGATGACCATCGATGATGGCCGATGATAGTCAATAGATGATGATCGATCAATGACAATCAATGACGATCAATGACATTTGATGACCACTGATAACGATTGATCGATGATGGTGATCGATGATGTTTGCTGACCATTGATGACGATCGATTGACAATTGATGACAATTGGTACAAAATGGACTGATATGATATGTCATGCGAATCATGTCAATGTTCATAAAATATCACCTGATGTGCATGCAAAGTCAACAGGATGTGTTGGCCAAGAGACTAAGCCTGCTATTGACGTCGTTGTGTGCCAAACATGCGGTACATTTCACTTGATGTGCACTGCGAATCTATATTATAATTGACGGTGGCACTTTAAGTTCCACCGCTAACTCCTCCTTGGTTTCTGATCCAAGGGGCACCTACACTGCTCCTCAGTCGTAGTTCTCGCTTCACTACTACGACAGGCATTTTGAACGCCAACTCGGCATGTGATTGGTCAGCCAAACGTCATCAACGGTCGCGCCACGAGTCATCATCTATTTTTAGAGACTCCCGCAACGTTACGGGTCTTTATTGCTCATTTGCATACGTGTGTCAGAAAACAGGCAAACATGGCGGACGCCGCGGCCTGTCGTAGTAGTGGAGGAACGGAGCGGTACGACAGGGGACCAGTCTTAATGGCACCATTTTCACAGGGAATGTTGACAATCCATAGGCCTAGATTATTGCCCAAGGAGTTGGCCCCCTCCTAACATATTGCCCCACACAGACGCCCAACAAGATGCCATCCTCTGGCCACATGCATCCTGTGAATATGTGCTCGCCACGGGTACCATGCTAGTACAATATAATATTAACTAACATTCTGTTGGACAAATTGTCCAAAAAAATGTTAGAGGAAGCCAAAAGTGGTCTAAGGGAGTTGAAAAGCAATGCCCGTTGATTCACATAAAAACAACATTGTAAAAAATAATGGACATAATTTTCAGCACCGTTCTGACAAGAGCAGGCAGGGCTATCTATGATGCGTCTTTTTGCCAAGTCATCCTTCAATGTAGTATACTTTAGCCTAAACCTTGTTAAGATAATACCAGCATTCCTTTCACCAAAATTAAATTCTAACCTTACTTTAGGAAAGAAATCTTTTCTATAATTACGTTTAAAAGAGTCTATGGACGGTTTATTGCGGAGGTCGCGCTGGAGGGAATTCCACGCGAGAGCAGCAAAAATACAAAAGCTCCATTCATATTTAACTAACCTGTATCGGGGAATAGGAAGATGGTCGGCTCGACGCAAATTTACCCTGTAAGTTAGATTAGCATCTACTTGCAATAAAATGCTTTGCAAATAATTCGGTACCTGACCATTGACGATTTTGAACATTAAAGATAATTGTAAATACCTGCGCCTCTCGGCCAGAGTTGGCCATCCCAATTCATCTCTAATTTTCTGATAACTTGTGTTCAAAATCGCACCACAGATAGCCCTGCCCGCAGCATATTGAACTTCCTCTAGTTTATCGGAGAGGGACACTGGAAGATCACCAAAAACTACACAACAATACTCAAGAACTGATCTTATCATCGAATAATACAAAATCAACAGTGTTTGCCTAGGAACTTTTCTACATAACATTTTTAAAATATTGATCCTACGATAAGCCTTTTCAATAATACTTTCTACATGCAGTGTCCAGCTCATATCGTTTGTTAACAATACACCTAAATGGGTGTGGGATTCTACCTTAGTAATCTTCTCGCCGCAAAAAGACAGTTCCGGAATTGTTATTCTTGTTGGGTTATTCGAAAAAATCATAAAAACCGTTTTAGCAGGGTTAAAGGTTACCAGCCATTTGGCCGACCACGCCTGGATTGATCTGAGGTCAGCATTAACTCTTACTTCTGCATCAGCAATATTTTTATATCTATCAATAAGCGACGTGTCGTCAGCAAAAAGGTTTGGTAAGCAAGATAAACCATGTGTGATGTCATTTATGTATAGAAGAAAAAGTATTGGTCCCAAAACGGAACCCTGAGGAACCCCTGCTTGCACTGGAAGAAGACCTGAAGATGCACCATTTAAAATTACCTGTTGATATCTGTCGCTGAGGTACGATTCAAACCATCGGAGTAAGTTGCCCCTTAAGCCATTATTGTACAATTTCACGAGGAGCCCCCTGTGCCATACCTTGTCAAATGCCTTACTGATATCTAAGAAAACAGCAACTGAGTTATCCCCTTTTTCAAAACTTCTGCATCAGCAATATTTTTATATCTATCAATAAGCGACGTGTCGTCAGCAAAAAGGTTTGGTAAGCAAGATAAACCATGTGTGATGTCGTTTATGTATAAAAGAAAAAGTATTGGTCCCAAAACGGAACCCTGAGGAACCCCTGCTTGCACTGGAAGAAGACCTGACGATGCACCATTTAAAATTACCTGTTGATATCTGTCGCTGAGGTACGATTCAAACCATCGGAGTAAATTGCCCCTTAAGCCATTATTGTACAATTGCTTCCATGGTTACATCAACAACTGTCGGTTGTTAGGTCAGAGGTCAATATAAACATTGAAGCCTATGGACAAGTCATTCACACGTTATCTCGAAAAATGGCGAGTTAATGCTAATCATGTCATTTAGGCCCGGAAGATTAGATAACACAAAATAGGTATAAGGGGAGATCTTACAGGTTTATTCATGGCACAATGGCTTACATTCTGTTCAACTTATTTTTATGAAACTTTTGGAAAACAGCTTGAAATCCCCACCATAAAACTGCCCCAAACAGAAGAGATGACCGTTGGCGGTGTGGCCAGGCGTGTCCTCGTGTGCGGTAGGCTTTGCTCGTTAACGCTGAAAGGGTAAATGTCGTCCTGGGTATATACAAAGATTACCCAGGATCTCAATCTTCACGAAAACAATACCCTGGGTGTAGTTTCGGTAGCTGAACATCACCCACCACCCGCAATCAGTGCCTACGTACGAGTCCTATTCAGAAATCTCGTGGAATCTCGCGGTCTCGCGCCGCGGTACTTGTTGAGTGTAGCTGTTCATGACATTCCTCAGGCAGTCACGTGCCCACGGGCGAGATAAGCACGAATCCAGCTGCCATTCGACGATGCTGGGTGATGTTCGGCTACCGAAACTACACCCAGGGTATTGTTTTAGTGAAGATTGAGATCCTGGGTAATCTTTGTGTATACCCAGGATGGTATCAGGACAATTCCCCCCTGGACATCTGCCCCCGGATAATTGCCCCCGACAATTGCCCCCTTAGGACAACTGCCCCTGGACAACTACCCCCTGGACAGTTGCCCCCGTAGGACAACTGCCCCCCGGACAATTCCCCCTGTAGGACAATTGCCCCCTAGACAATTGCCCCCAAAGGACAATTCCCCCTAGGACAACTGCCCCCAGACAATTCCCCC